>CAEFZX010028724.1:0-39498 GCA_903066825.1 Alfaro cultratus
CAGGGTGTGAAGAGTCATTTAAAATGTCCATAGCTTTCTTGCGGAGCCTGGAAGTGTAAATCTGTTCCATGGTGGGGAGGAGGCAGCCTGTGGTTCTGCAAGAGAGAGAAGAACAAACTATTTATAAAATGTTTAAATCTGACCTGTGACTGTCCAAGTTTTTAATTTGGACCCATTTTGGTCCTAAATTACAGTGAAGTATTTTTACTCTAGGATAGTAAAAGAAAAAAAATACAAGAATAAAGTTATAATATTACAGCTTTATTCTCGTAAGTTTATGATTTTATCCTGGTTTTATTATGACTTTATTCTTGTATTATTTTGACATTTTTTCTTGTAGTGTTATGATTTTATTTTCATATGAGTTTATTCTTATAATTGTATGACTTTATCCTCACAATTTATTTATTTTTTATTAGAATGGCCCTCTGTCATAGTAAACAGAAGCTTGTAATTGTATTATTTTGTGATTAAATCTCCTAGAATTGGTAAGTCACTGCATTGGTGCAACTTTGGAAAAAATAAATAAAAAAGTAAAAATCAGTTAATCAAACATAAACTCACAAACAAGCCATCACTTGAACTGTTGCTCTGCTAAAAATCATGTTTATATGGATTAATAAAAATCTTCTGTCTTACATAAATTTGCCGAATCGATTCATCCTGATACAAACATGTAAAGAACGTTCAGCCGTTCTGCTGTATGCATGTTGGATAAACGAAGGTTTGTTTTTGTGTTTGGATCTGTTAGGAATGGTTTCGGTTCTGGACCTGATGCAGGGCGGCTTCCCCTCCAGGGCGCCGTTCCACGAACTCTACAACATGTACAAGGCGTACATGCCAGACAAACTCACACGGCTGAATCCTCGACTCTTCTGCAAGGTCAGCTCAGCTGTTTCCCTGTTTATTTGTTGATTAACTTGTTTGTTTAAAAGTGATTAAAAAATATGTTTTAATGACACGTCACTGTCGATCTGATCCTTTACAGGCTTTATTCAAAGCTTTGGGACTAAATGAAAAAGACTTCAAGTTTGGATTAACGAAAGTGTTCTTCCGCCCAGGAAAGGTGATGTTTTACTCTTAACGTGTAGCAGAAATTTGTCTCCATTAAGCGTCAAAGTGTGACGTGTTTCTGTGCCTCAGTTTGCTGAGTTTGACCAGATCATGAAGTCCGATCCAGAGCATCTCGCTGAGCTGCTGAAGAAAGTCAACAAGTGGTTGTTGTGCAGTCACTGGAAGAAGGTCCAGTGGTGCTGCCTGTCTGTCATCAAACGTAGGTCCAAAAAACTGCAGAATGAGCAAACAGTGTGAAATGCTCCAAACGCTCAATTAATGTTTATTAATTCATGTTTGTACTAAAACTGCTTACCACTTTATATGAGCAATGACTATGAATAAAAAAAATTTTTTCTGCTTTTTGCATAAAATTATAGCGGCAATGTTGGACAAAATCAACTTTTTTCAGTTTTGCATTATGTTATAATGTTATTCCCTTTTCTAAAAAGACAAAGGCCCAATTTCAAGGTGTTAAATTACAAAGTTAGATTTCTTTTAAGTCATATTTGAGACGTATAAACCTTTTATAAGCTCTTGATTGTGCTTTAAATTGGCACCATGATCTTTCCTCTTTAACTGTATTTATGTAAAGTTAAATAATTGATCAGTTTTTCATTTATGAACAATTATAGTTACATATAGGCACAATCCTGCTTTTATTTTATTAAATTTCTGCTATTTTTTCAATAAACACCCAACAAATATTTATTTTAATCAAGGAAATCTGCAAAACATTTAAGTTTCTTTCAAATAAAACAAATCGGACCACTACATATAGTTAATTAAACTTTTACACTGTCAAGTTGTAAAAACATCACAATATAAATTGACTAAAAGTTTGGACAGTTTTAAATTTTAAATCAGAGTAAATATTTCCTGTTTGGTTTGGTTTGAATGCTCAGATTTATTTCAGTTTGCTTAATGCCTGAATGACGAGAGAAAAAAAAATTTAATTTTGAAGTTAACACAGTAGGATTACTGTACCTTTAAATTGTTTTGGAAGATGATAACACAATGATTTTAATGATTTTAAGCTTCTGAGTTTAAAGTCTAAAGTGTGTGTGACCCAGTTGAACCAGTTCTGTCAGAATTACAACAAATACTAGGAAGTTAGTCAACATGTTTGACGTAAGTCCTTTACTTTAAAGACAATAGTACCAAATACTAAGCAAAATTATAGACATTTTTAAATTCTACCAACATTAAAAATGACATCTTTCTTTATTCTGTAAACAGAAATCAGTTTCTTAGCCAATCTAAAATATTTAGTCTGATTTAACGGCAGTAATTGAAGGAACAAGTGGTGTCTTTTTAAAAAAAACAAAAAACTTAGTTTATGTATTTAGTGGTGAAGCTAAAGCTGCTAGTTCCTTTCATAGGAAAGTTGGTATTCTGTGTGTTTTACTGTAGCATCAAATGCAAAGCGGCCTGTGGCTGTCCGCCATTTTAAATTTAACACTTTTCATTTCTGTCTGAATATTAAAGTGCGCAGCCTCCAGCCTCAACACCGCTGAAGAAGCACAGCCTGGTTATTCATGCTCAGCACCAAGCTGCTGGTTTTCACTGTTCCAAACAGAACCGCCCGGGTCCAGCTTGTTTTTAAGCATCAAATGACCAGACTGCTGCCTAATCAGACCTACATTGTTCTGTTTTTCTCATATTTCTGTTTCAGTGGAGTCCGAACGAAATGTATGGTCAGATTACATTCTCCTTAAAATCAAAGTAAACAGCTGATGACACTGAGTATTTTTGTTTCTTTGCAGTGACGAATAAAATGCATTACAGAGCGTTGGCCTGTATTAAGATTCAGAAGACGGTCCGCATGTGGCTGAGTAGGAAGAAACACAAGCCGAGGTGATTTTCCTCTTTTCTTTCTGCTTTGTTTGCTTCTAGAGCTGCATTCACACCAACTACGATCAGTCCGCTTCAATCCAACTCCAGTCCGTTTGCCTGAAAGTCTGGTTTGTTTGTGAAACTGTGAATGCATAAAAAAGTAAACTGGTCTGCCTATAAACCTCTGTCTCTGTTGGGTTGAAGAGAAATCCTACAACCACTAAAATCTGACGCCACTCCATGTTTATTTACATTTTATGAAGAAAGTTTTTTGTTTTTTGTTTAGATGTTTGTGTCGTTTACGTGAGTAACATTTTGGAAAATAAAACCTTTTAGAAGAATTTTTATACCCTGTACTTTTTACTGTTATAATGAAGTAACTGTAAAATTTACTCTAGTTCTATTAAATATTAACAATTGTAAATTGTATAAAAGAATCCAAAAAAGAGCTGAATTCTCCATTGATTTGTTTATTTCGATTTAAATTGTGTCTATATGATTTTAGTAAATGCCTTGTACGAGACTTTAAATCATGGAACCATTTTTGATATATAAAAAATAATCAGCTTTCTGCTCAGTGATTTGGCTAAAACACTATAAATGCAGATTATTGATGCATTTGAGCAACATGCCCACTGATGCATGGCTGATTTACTGCTAATCAGCTACATTTATTAGTTTAGAGACCGAGCATCAGGTCTGCTTGGTCTCTAAGCATTAAATAATAATGATCCTGCAAACAGAGTTTAGAATAACTATTATCATCCAAACAGAAACCGATTGAACTGATTCAAACATAAAATGCCTGTAGTCCTTCTTCCATTACAGAACATCTATATTAAAATAAAGGCTTTTTATGAACTGTAAGTTTCATAAAAAGGTAATTCTTTGACTCTGTTGATTCAGGATTGAAGGTCTGGTGAAAGTCCAAAAGCTGAAGAAGCACATGGAGCGTTTCAACGAAGTGGTGAACGGACTGAAGGAAGGGAGGCAGGAGATGGCCAAGCAGGTCGCAGAGCTGGCCAAAGCCATCGACGCTCTGCTAGAGAAGATTAAGGTAGAAACTCCTCCATCTGGAACTACAATCAGCTTTTGTGTCAATATCCAATGACGTTTATTGTGTGTGAAACTAATATTTTAAAAGAACAATTTAGATTTGTATTTCAGTTTCCTGTTTGATTTTTCTCAAATCTTTGCTGGTTTGTGCTTCTTTTTCCAAGTTTCCTGATTCTCTGTTTTTGACTGTTTTGTCCTCAATATCTTTGCTGTTTCTAACATCCTGCATCTGACTGAAAATTTTTTAATTTTTGATTTTTTAAATTCACTTAAAGCTTATTTATCATTATAATAGAAACTTTGAACTTCCTTAATAACTGTTCACATGGTGTATTTTAATTGGAGCAACCATCTGAATTTATTTGAAGTTATTTATCTGAACTTTTAACAGTCAGAAATTTGCAGACATAATGTGTTTAATTTTTTCTTTTGTTGATGCTTAGGTAATCAAGTTATTGGTTGATGTATCTAAAGTAAGGCCTTAAAATGTCTGAAATTGATTTACTTTTTTAAGTAAACTTAGAAACAGGACAAACCAATCAAAAACAGAGAATCAGAAATCCAAGATGTTATCTATGTTAACCAAAGATCTTAAATTTTGTATTTAAAGGATTTTCCATCTCATATATTTCATGTATTTTTTCAGTAAGGTAGAGGTGTTAAAGTCAGACATCTTCATGCATTTGTGATTCAGAACAGTTGAGGCTAACGCTAACTAGCTGCTAACATACCTTTGCTCGCTAGCAAGCTTTTTCTGCAAATTTATTGCCAGTTAGATGGACAAAATTTATACGTTTAGGTGTAAATGTTGGTCTTAAATTCCATCCTGGGTGGTCTTAAAAAGTCTTCAATTTGACTTGGTGAAACTTGCATAAACCCTGAATGTTTACATTAAACAGTTTGAGTTTTATAAACATATTTATTCATGGAAGAAAAAGGTCATTTTTTTCTTTAAGCCTCTCTGGCTCATATTTATTTGATTTTATTTTCTGTACATTTGGAGATGTGGATGTAGATGAAGCCCTCGTCCTTGTATAACACACCATAACCTTTTTTAAGTCTTTTGTGCCCTTTTCTCATTCTTTCTCTGAGAATCAATGTTTTCAATCACCTGAGGTGGAGAAAAGCTTGCGAAAAAGACTCCAATGATTTAACTTATTGAATTTGTTTTGCTCAGTGATCAATCACAGTTGGTTAGGTAAATCCCAGCTCTCCATGCAATATGCACCTTTTATTATTGAACCCTGAAGGTGCAGCAAATAATCAGAAACACGATTTCATGCTATTTGAATTTGGTGCTCCAAATTCTCCAGTAGCAATGATACCATTTTTGTGCACTGCAGCTTCCTGTATGTAATTACCAAATGTAATTATGGTGTTCATTGGTATCCTGATTGACACTAAGGAGCCACTGACCTGGTTTCTTACTCTCTCTCTCTGCTCCAAACACTTTTTCCATTCTAACTGTTGATTTATTAGCATCCCTTCTGTCAAACACACGTTACTCTGAAGGTTCAGCAATTGCTGTTGGCTTGGCGTGAATAATGCATCAGATGCCAATGGCTGCCGTTCAGCCCTCTATACATCTCACCTCTTCATGACACAGTTAGAGACTCATCCTAATGAATCCCCACAGTGCCTTGCAGATATTTAGAGGAACTGGACATCATGCCTGCAAAGTGCAACTGGCAGACTTACTTGTGTAACACATGGCCTCATGGGAAACATTGATAATCAATCCGCTATTATGATTGACCTCCGTGGTGTTTAGTCCTACAAATTCAAGATAACAATGTTATTATATCCTGTAATATTTGAGTTTAAAAATAAAGAATAAATAAAATTCTTGTAGAAATGGTAAATATGACTGATGTATCACATTATAAGCCTTTCATATCAGTATTACAATTTTTTTCTTTTAAATATCTCAAAAACTGCCAAACTGATGGCACATCCTTCCATGTTTTAACCACAGTTTTCACTTCACTGTTCATTTTTAAGTAGGCAACTTTAAACTGCTGCTGCGCAAGTTACTCAACAGGTTGTTGCTAGGTAACCAAAGAGCGAGTGTGTTGCTAGGTAACCAAACGGCGAGTGTGTTGCTAGGTAACCAAACGGCGAGTGTGTTGCTAGGTAACCAAAGGGTGAGTCAGTTAGTTGGTGCCACCAACCTTCCTTCGCTCGCTGTTAGAGGTTGAGCAGCAAAAGTCTGTTTTTAGATTGAAAAGTAAAAAATTTGCTGGAAAAAAACTCAGAAATTTTTATCTCAGAATGTATTTATTTATTTATTTATTTACTTATTTATTTATTTATTTTAGAAGAAATAAAACATTTCTGAAGTAGGAAATTTTTGACTTTAAGAAACTTTCTGAGCTTCAAAAGTTGTAATTTCTAAGATCTCTAAATTTCTGACACAAAAATGCTCTCAAAACACTCCAAAAATGTGTTTTCCATTTAAGAAAGTATTCTGTGGGAATTTTACGACCAGTGGAAGAGCTAATTATACTTTATTTTTAGTTTTCAGGTTTTTTGGCTCTGAAACATTTAGATTTTTAGCCTTCAAGACTCAATTCTTCAGATTTTGGCGTAGGTTTATTTTATTTCCTGCTGCTTGTTTTGTAACCGTGACCTTTAATTTGTGCCTGTTTGACCTCCAGGCCACGGTGATGACCTGGAAGCAGATCGACGCCGAGTACCAGGCGCTGGTGAAACGCTCCGAGCAGCTGCTCGCCTCCATGCAGAAGAAGAAACGGGAGGAGGAAGAGACGGAGAGACTGAAAAACATCGAGGAGGAGATGCAGAAGGAGAGGAAGAGGAGGGAGGAGGAAGAGCAGCGACGTCAACAGGAAGAAGAGGACAGAAGGCTGTGAGTGGAAACGATCCAAATATATAACTAAGTAATGGATTTGATTATTTTCAATGAGAGAAACATTTTGTTTCAACATTTTAGAAAAGCAGAGATGGAAGTGAAAAGAAAGCAGGAAGAGGAAGACAGGAAGAAGAGGAAGGAGGAGGAAAAAGTTACTCAGGTTTGAAATGTTTTGTCTTTTTCAACTTTGACTAAAAAGTTTCCATGCAATGCTGACAAAATGAATAAAAGAAAAACTGATTAATTAGTTTTATTAACCCCCTGCTTTCAGCTTTTTATTGGCCTCTTCTGCACAGCGGGGAGAATAAAACTGGTGAAAGAAACCTGTGGAGTTTAAATATTACTGTAATTATTACAAAATGTCTGGCACACAAAGCTGAGAAAACTCATGTTTTTAAATCAAAACTGAAAAGATTTATCTCTCTTCAATAACACAATGACAATATATTGATAAAGAAAAGTAGTTTAATTTTTGCAGAAAAATTAATCTGTAAATCAGTCAGTCAGGTTTGTTTGTAAAGCACATTTGAGCAACACATCAGTTCAGAGGGCTTTATGTGGAGAAAACATTAAAAACAAACCTGTTGTATAGTCAGCAGCTGTGAAAACTAATAGCGAACGTTGCATTTTGTCATCAGAACACATTGAATATGTTGGTTAATTTTCTATTTATTATGGTTCTAAAAAGGCAGGTTTTCATCCTTGATTTAAAGGAACTCGGTGTTTCAGCTATTTTCCAGTTTTCTGGAAGTTTGTTCCAGATTTTAGGTGCATAGAAGCTGAATCCTACTTCTCTAAATCATTGATACAAAATATAAACCCGGTTTTTCACAAGTCACTTTTTAGACTTTTGTTGAGGTAGATAAGATCGGCTTCACGATTGGCCGATCGCCACTCTCTAAAAATTAAGAAAATTGGTGCACCCCTCATAAAAATCTCAAAATGAATCTCAAATTCGCTCCATTCTTGAATTATTGACTGAGTGGCCAAACAAAATCACCCGGAGGGCCTCAAACAGCCCCAGGGCCACACTTTGGACCCCTGATGTAGACCATCATCCCTGATGTTTTGTGGTGTTTGTCTGCAGGCGGAACTGGACGCTCAGTTGGCTCTGGAGCGCGAGGAGCAGGTCCAGCGCGCCGCCATGGTGGAGCAGGAGAAACGCGACCGCGAGTTGGCCATGAGGATCGCTCAGAGCGAGGCCGAGCTCATCAGCGAAGACGGCCAGGGCGACGCAAGCCTGCGCAGGTAGACGCAGCCGACGCACGGCGCCGCATGCGCATCGCCCGCTGAGGGCGACCTGAGCGTGCGAAAGTTACTGACCTCTTCCTGTTGCTGTGTTTTCTGCAGCGATGACTTCTTTTCAGGTCTTCCTCTCTCTTCATCCTCAGCCAGACTCATGTAAGATACCTGAGCAGGTGGAACTAACGCCAATCGTAGTCGCTCACTTAATCCTAGACTCTCTTAATCCCTGCTGTCACACCACATCTCAGCTGCCTGAAATAATACCAGATTATAATCCACCAGTAAAATCACTCTTTATAATTGTTCAATCAAATTATTGAGGTTAATAATCAACATTGTTGATGATTTAGTGCAGATTGTCTTGTTATTCACAATTATCATAAGGCTCTTATATTTATTATTAAATTGATTTAAAGTAAAATCAGAATTTGATGCAACAATAAAATGACTCCTTTTTTATTATTCAATCAAATTATTAAAATTAATAATCCACATTACTGATGATTTTATGCAGATTTTTTGTCATTTATAATTATCTATCATAGGACTGATACATTTATTTTTGATTTTAATGAAAATGAAATCAGAATATTATTTATATTCTGACATTGTTTGTCTGATTGACCTGGTGGTCAAAGTACGTCTTCAGGCTTTTTAGGACTTTCCAGTTATAAGATTTTTGTTTGTCAAATCAAATATTTGTGCAGCAGAAATATTCAGACGGCTCTCGGAGAAGATCTCTCTTCCGCTCGTTCTCTTCAGCCAGGAGTTTCCCTTTAACCTGCTGCCAGGAGCAAAGAGTTGGCCGTTCCTCCACTTCCACTTCTCCCTGCGAAAAAATCAAGTCTTCCTCTCAGATTTACAGCCATTCACTCAGGCACAAGTCGCAGCCGGAATGACAATGATCCCGAATCCGTTTCATCTTTCCAGTCAGTAAGATTTCTAAAAGATAATCCAATGATTCGTAGATTAACAGCCAGAGACACTATGCTGACTGTAATTAGCAGAGGCAAATCCCTTCATTCCTATTATGGAATTAGCTGGTTCCACTCAGCAGGAGGGCTGCAGAAATGAGATCAGAACAGAGCAATCTGTTAAGTTGCTGAAATTACATCTGGTGCTGTTAATCTGATTTATATAAAAGCACTACATCTTTTCCATCGCTTTTCTGTTTTCTCTGTTCTTACAAAACAAGAATAGAAGAGAAATGGCCTTTACTGTCCCACAAAGGGGAAATTCATGTCTAACAGGAGCGTCAGATGGAAAGGCTCACACAAAAACAAAAAGCTTTCAGTGTTAAATAAGTGTATATAAAGAAAAACAAGATTAACAATAACAATAATATATTTCAAATTCTGCGGTCAAAAGGACGTGCAACTGAGTTGGATGTTTACTGAGCACTATTTATTGCACAATCCATCAGTCCAGAAAGAAACGGCTGAAATGTTATTTTTTTAAAAAGTAAGAACAGAGTGGATTGTTCAAACACCAGCATGTATCTTAAAGGGGCAGTTTTGAGTAAAATCGACTTTTTTGAGCTTTACCTCATGTTATAATATTATTCCCTCATCCAAAACAAACCTGGAGTGTTGCTTTGACTCTTCCATGCATGTTTGAGAAATCCTTTAATCTCCATGGCAACCAGTCAGCTGGCAGAACGCCTGGGTGGACCTAGCCCCGCCTTTGAGACGCAGCTCCTCCTCTGTGCTGCAGTTTTCAAGCTACTGAGCTTCTACCTCACAGAACAGCCACTCAGCTCCTTCAGACTAGCCAGCAGCAATTAGCAAACACTTGGTGGAACATTTCCTCTGCTGGGCTCATTATAGGAGCCACTCCTCAGTGAAACGCTGATTAAAACGCTGCTAAAGGGTTAATAAAGGAGCCATGTTGTGATGACTTCCTGAAGGCGGAGTTTGAAGTCGCCCCAAGTTTGAAGTCAAATTTATTTAAAGTCATATTTGATATATGACTATTGTGTACTACTTTAACCGCACTGAATTTTTTTTTTAAATCAATCGCCTTAGTGAATTGCATAACATTTGCTTTTCCTCTACTAATCTCACCTTTCCCAACGTACCTGTCTGCATCTGTTTCACTTTTCTCACACACCTTCGTCTGTTCCGAACCACAGAGGTGCTCAGGTGCAGGCGACCAAAGCTGCAGCCGGCGTGAAAAAGCACGATCTCAGCAAGTGGAAGTATGCTGAGCTGAGAGATGTCATCAACACTTCCTGTGGTGAGAATCCTGTTCAGCTCTCAATCCTCCATTACGAGCAGATTTAGCTGTGAGAGCTGTTAATGAAATTGATATTTTCCCTCCTTCATTCCAATCTGCTTGCAGTTTTCAAGCACCATGTTAAATAATTCAGCACCAGCTCATATTTGGCACTTAATGATACCCAAATTCATTCGGCGCTATCTTTCTACATCTGTTTGATGGGATTTTTTTTAGTTGCCAAAGTGTCTGTTGAGCGTCTTCGACTCCAGCTGCAAACACGATTTCTTGCCTAAAAAGACATCAAAAGAGCAAAGTTGAGGATTTTCTTGCATCTGCTGCTCATTTGTGTGTCTTCGTGATGAGGAGAGGAAATTGTTACCTTAGAAAAAGGATTGTTAATTTTTCCTTTTCAGTCTGAGGCAACATGAAAAGCTGACAACCTTTGGCTGATTTACACATTGATGCTTCTCTTCATGCTGTTCTCTCGTCAGGGCTTGGCTTTCCAAGGACATCTGGATAATTATCCACAATGGTGTCGATGATGTTTCATAAGGACCTCATTAGAAATGTAGCAGATACTCATCATTATGTTATTTATTAATTCATTTAATTTGTCCTCAGAATCTAAGTGAAGGCCTGTCATTACCTACAAAAGTATTCATATCAGCAGAACCTTTTCACAAACTTTAATATAATTTCATTTAAAATTTTAACCAATACAATTTAAATTGTATTTATTTTAAACAAGTAAAAATATGAAGAATATTAATTTGCGTTTACCTCGCTGAGTTAAAACTTTTCACAATAATTTTAGCTGTGAACGTTTGAAGGTATTGATTTAATGTTAATATAATGTCAATATTGATCTGGTAATGATTTTATGAGTGACGTCAGCGACATTATTAACAAGTAAATCTACAATAAATCAGAACATTTTTAAATAATGAGTTAATACAACATTTTGTTTCCCTTTTGGATCAATAAAGTATTTTTTAATTTAAAATACATTTGTATATAACATCAATTCCTAAATTAATAATTTTAGTGGCAACCGTACAGTTTATATGTGATAAGGAGGTGCAAGTAAATAAGTTTGTTTTCTTCCCATTCTGTATTGAAAGGGGGAATCCCACAGCATGACGCTGCCACCACCATGTTTCATTAAGTGTGTTTAGGGTTTCCCCCACATCGTTTCCCATGTAGGTTAAAAATGTCGTTTTTTAGTAAATGTTTTATAAATTTTCTTTCAACAATGTCTTTTTTCATGGCGGCCATATTTTTAAAATAACAACAAAAGGCCAATTGGGGTTGTGTTTGTAATATGATGAACTGTGCTAAAGAATTGTGAATATTTTACTCTTCGATTCATTTTGCAGGTGGCTAACTTATCTTGGCATATTTCGGGAAATTTGTTGCTGTGAAACAAACCAGCTGGAAACTTATTTAAATCTGCAAACTAATCTAATGATCAGCAAGAGACCAAATCTGGAAGAATTTCTTCTGTTGTATTTTGATTTACTTTTTAAATGTATCACTTTAAAAACGCATGGAGGTAGAAGATTAACCTGAAGATCTTGAAGTTTTAAAATATTTTCTAGAGTGTAGGACAATAGATCCTTTTAAATGTAATTATTTCTGTGAGTTTTAACAAACTTTTCTTTGTTCTGAAAGACATTGAGCTGCTGGCAGCCTGCAGAGAGGAATTCCACCGTCGTCTGAAGGTTTATCACGCCTGGAAGTCCAAGAACAAGAAACAAAATGATGACGGGAGCGACATGAGGGCTCCTAAATCTATCACTGACTATGGTTGGTAAACAACATTATTGTTCCTGTCGCCCTGTTGCTCTTATTGCAGGAAAAATAATCCGGTTATCTTAAACATCTCATAAGCCTGAGGAGCTCTCATAATTTTGTTCTTGCTTTTTGATTTTCACAACATCTAGTTCATCTTTACAGATAGAGACCTAGGTGCTGCCGGTTGAATATTTTAAAAGGATTCCCTCAATGGACAGATTAAACCCATATTTTATGTTTAATTTGGTTTTAATAACACCAAAAAGAACATCAATACTGCTAAACTGCACCATTATGCAGATGACACTCTGCTTTCCTCTGTTGGCTCTAATATAAGTGATTCTCAGTTTTAAACCTTATTTAAGTCAAAGTTATTAAAAACATTGGGAACAATATTCCCACAGTTGAAATGCATCTTTATGCAGATGACACCACAGTTTACTCTAAAGCTTGTTAATATTGTGATCTAGGTTATAGCTGCCCAGGCTGATGTTTTAAAAAGGAATCCCTCAAGGCTCAAATTTAGGCCACTTTTGATTGTTGATTTGTGTCAATAACATTAAGAAGAAAGCATCTGAATCTGAAGTTCCCTTCTTTCTACTTTTAGATTAAACCTTATTGAAAAGCTGAATGCTAAAGATAGCTGAATATTTGGATGGATGACAGCCTTCCATTTGCAGTGAATAGTAATATTTTTTAAAAAGCCGAAGGCTAAGCTGTGCTTTTATTGTCAAAGTAGGAAACATCCTGTTTTATCAGTCAAGAAAAAACTTTTTCAGGCTACATTTTTGAACATTTGTGACATAGAGTAAGTATAAATCTCTCCTTTTTATGTTTAATAAATATTTGTTGGGGAAAAAACAGCAGCATCAAAATACTTTAATGTACCAAACCAAACTGTCAAACTCCTCTTTTTAAAGAACTTTTAAGTATTATTCTTTAATTCATATTAGACCACAGCTTGCTTTTCCTCTGGATCTTACATTTGTTATTCAAATGATTGAATCGCAGCTGAGCAGAACCCGGCTCCTCCAACACCGGCCCAGCATCAGGAAGTCGCCATGAACCGCCAGCAGCGGTACTTTCGGATTCCTTTCATCCGACCCGCTGACCAGTACAAGGACCCGCAGAACAAAAAGAAGGGCTGGTGGTACGCCCACTTTGATGGGCCGTGGATAGCCAGACAGATGGAGCTGCATCCAGACAAACAGCCCATTGTGTTGGTCGCAGGTGAGTCATCAGCTCGCTCTTTGTTTCCTCTACAGGTATTGTTTTAGGAAAATCATTTCATACACACAAAGGAAATGTAATCATGTTTGGTCACTGATGCTGAAAAATTATATGAAAGAAAATTAAAGTCTTCAAAAAATCCATAGAAAAGATGTTTGTAGTTTAAAGTAAAAAGTATTTACTTTAAGGTCTTTATTTGTATCTCTGTCAGTTTATCTCTTCCCTAACTATGAATCTTCAATAGGTTTCATGAAACTAATTAATTAAAATATAATTTAAAAACTTATTAAAATCTAAAAATTTTATTTAAAAATCATTTTATATAAAGTTGATAGAAAATTGTAGCAAAGAAATGTAAATATTACATCAGAATAATAAAATGTCCAGAAATTTGAGCTTACACTTGTTTGGAGCTCCTTTTGCATGAATTACTGCATCAATGCAGCACGGCATGGATGGAGGTTCTGCTGAACCTCAGGAGGTTCTGCTGAACCTCAGGAGGTTCTGCTGAATCTCAGGAGGTTCTGCTGAATCTCAGGAGGTTCTGCATGCGCTGTACAGTGGCTGTTGGAAAATATAAGTGTTTTGATGTTGATTTACAATCCAGAAACCATTTGGTTGTGCAGGACGTTCCACTTCTGCTTTTCAAAGATCTACGGTTGTAATTACGCATCTGTTTGCAGCCATTTTTCATGTCTGAGCCATTTTTTATTTTTCATGTGCCACGCCCCCAACATTGAGTTGGGGGCGTGGCCAGTAGCAGCTTATTTGGATTTAAAGTGACAGAGACCCTAAAACAGCTGAAAATAGGTAAATAATGAGATCCACAAATAATTTTGTGAAAAAATGTAAAGTAGTCTGTTTTGTTGCCCATAATCTCTCCTAATCTGTCCAAGGATTTATAATAGATCACTTTTAACTGGGAGGTTTATCGTGTTCTCATTTATCAAGTTGTTTTCTTCTTAATATTTAGCGCCCGGCGTAAATCTCTCTGCTTTCTCGTCCTCCTCCACCACGAAGGTAAAGACGACATGGAGATGTGTGAGCTGAGTCTGGAGGAGACGGGTCTGACCAGGAAGCGGGGCGCTGAGATCCTGCCCAGGCAGTTTGAGGAGATCTGGGAGCGCTGCGACGGGATCCAGTACCTGAAGAGGGCGATAGAGAACAAGCAGGCCAGGCCAACGTACGCCACCGCCATGCTGCAGAGTCTCCTCAAGTGAAACCATGCTTCTGCGCGAGCAGTTCACTGTCTCTGCGCTTTGTGGGAAATTAAGGAAATAACAACATGCAAAGAAGCTCCCTGTTCATCTCTAAATGCTTACTTGATATCAATTCTTATACTTATACTTAATTTTCTATTTTTTATTAATTTGCAGTGCAACACTTTAATTTAGTAGCGTTAGCAAACTGGTTATTGTTTTCTGAAATCTATGCAGAAATTCAAAATCCCACTGTGAGGCCTTAAAATTGCAATAAAGTTGCACCACAGACGTCTTAATTGGTTCATCCTCTGTAGCTGTAAACTTAAAACCCAAACAGTGACACCAAATTAGAGCTTTAACTGTCTTATGATGCCATAAAATTCATGCTTTATGATTTTTGTGACTATAAATGAGGACAGTCACCATTTACACTGAAATAATATGATGTCATAAGTTTCTAGCAAAGTCAGAATCCAATTCTTATTCTTCAAACAAGCTCATACCGACTGAATCTTAAAATTTTAATGTTTATGTTGTCAGTTATGGGGGATATCACGTAATGTTGCAACAATGTGATGCCAGGAAAAACAGCAGTTTGTTTTTCCTGGCAGCGCAGAATTTCTGTATCTGGAGTCTTTTTTATTGTTACTCATTTGATATGAAAGAGGGAAATGTTTTCATGTTTGCAGTTTTGTGCATACAGGGTTGTTTTACAGCTAATAATGTTGTTGGTGTTTGTGTTATGTTTTTTTCCTCAATGGTTAAACAAACAAATCTTAATTTACCTGGGGAAAAAATCCCACTTAATACCAAAATCTGAGTTATGAAAACCGAGCATGATGGCCTTCTCTCTGGAAAACTAGAAAATAAACATTTCTGGAAAATTCCCAGTTGATTTGTCTTTTAGTTTTGGTTTTGAAATTACAGTTTATAATTGATATTTTTAAATTAGAGGGTAAATGTTTTCTGCGTAACTGTCACATAAAAGCTATTAGAGGTTTTATACTTATGAAGTAAATCAGATTTTCACACAAGCATCTAACAAAATGTAGCTAAATAAATTGACATTTAATTTCATTTAAAAATTGTTTTTTTTATTTGAAAGATTTGCTTCACACATTTTTTTCTTCCACTTAATTTTCCATTAATATGGTTGAATAGAGCATTATGAACAGCCATCGTCTTGAGCTGTGATCTTGTGGCTTATCCCCTTTTTGAAATTATTTGTCAGACAATAAATTTAGAAAAAATTATAATCAAAATGAAAATATTTCAATGTCTAGTAAACTTATAAAATATTGTTTCAACTTTAAATTAAATTGCTTCCAATATTAATTCTACCTCTAGATTTAAAAAATAGTATTTACTCCATGACCCCAACATTATTTCTTCTTCATTTTTTGCCCACTTATAAGTTCGGTATAATAATTTCCACCATTTTTTTCAATTAATTTGATTCTCCAAAATTGTGTGTAGCTGCATCTGAATACAGTTTAAACTGACAGAAAATACGCAGTTTGTTCTTCTAAAAACCTTTATTTTATTTGCTTTACATGAAAAATGTATAAAAATGTGTCCAGATCAAATGGTTATCGATAAGTTTGCGAATGGGAGTGACTGAAGCAGCCAAGTCAGTAGCTTATACAGTACATTCTCTTTTTGGGGCACAAAAAAGCGTCAAAAACAAAATATATTACTTTATCTACACATACAGTGAGATACAACCATGTGCATCTTTCTGTGAATAATAAATACCTCATTGTGAGGAAAGAAAAACCTTTGCCAAGCATGTACAGGAAATGTTCCTACCATTTATAACGTGTAATAAATATTAGTTTCCCCTCGAACGCAGCCTCATCCACAGAGTTCTCTGTCTAACACTATGCAGAGTGAAACCGCAGAGTTTCTTCCTGCTTCGCTCCGGATCAGGTGTTATCAGAGAACCGTGACTTCGAAACAGTCGCTGTCTGGCGCCCGGAGCAGGCAGCACCTCCCGTACTCACTGGGCAGTCGCCACGTCTGGAGGAAACGAGATGCAAAGAGTCCGTTTGTCCCCGGTGGAGAAACGCTTTGCAATTATCATTCATAAGGCAGACGGTGATTTTCATACAGAGATTACAAAAGCTTGAAATCACAAGCTCTTCATTTGGAAAATGTTTTCCATTGTGCAGCAGTTGTTAGGATTATTTTTGTGTTGTTAAAACTGCAGTAGGTAACTTTTTTTCAAAATCAGCTTTATACATATTTGTTAAATCTGTCACCATGTTGGGACAGTCTGTGAAAAGATCGATCTCCTCCACCTCCATCCTGAGCTGCTAATCCTATCTGAAGAAATGCATCACTCCCGACCAAAAATAACCAATCAGAGCCAGGAGGCGGGTCTTAGCACTGTCAAACAACCTCTTGTACTTCCTGGAAAATATGCTAATGGGGGAAAAACAACTTATCGTTAAAGTAAAACTGTTTATCCGCCGTCGTTGGTAGCAATGCTAACTAGCCTTAGCATTTATGACAGACTATGCTAGTTGCAGCAATGATGACTGAAGTGACTGACAGCACTAAACCCCGCCTCCTGGCTCTGATTGGTTGTTTCTAGTTAACACTGGCAGAAGGCAGAGGAACTGGATTTTTTCACAGGTAATCTACCTCATGCCGAACCGTTAAGTATTTTAAAAAAGGTTACTGCAGCTTTAAGGGAAAACGTTGATCACAAAAACGCTGCAGTGATTCTGGTTGGTGAGTAAAATTATCACTGACAGTTTTGATGGACTTTTACCTTTGCAGGCGTCAAACAGCTGGAAAATATTTCGTCAAGTTATTTATACTTTAGCAAAATGTTTTTCAACTACAGTGCAAACTAAAAACAGGGAGCAAGTTTTAAATTATAGCATCACATTCATTTGAGTAACATGGCAAATTACAAAAATACATTTTTGAACCAACAGAGTAAATACATAATTGTGAAGCAGAAGAAAAAAGCTACATTCCTTGATTCTAAATAAAACATTTAAAACAAATATTAAATGTATTCAGTCAACATGTGACAATATTCTGGAGAAACAACTATACCTGCAGTAACAGCTACAGGTCAAAGTTCAACTTCAACCCCAATGTCAACCCTCTGTCCAACCCCAATGTCAACCCTCTGTACAACCCCAATGTCAACCCTCATCCAACCCTAATGTCAACCCTCATCCAACCCCAATGTCAACCCTCTGTCCAACCCTAATGCCAACCCTCTGTACAACCCCAATGTCAACCCTCTGTACAACCCCAATGTCAACCCTCTGTACAACCCCAATGTCAACCCTCATCCAACCCCAATGTCAACCCTCATCCAACCCCAATGTCAACCCTCTGTACAACCCCAATGTCAACCCTCATCCAACCCCAATGTCAACCCTCTGTACAACCCTAATGTCAACCCTCTGTACAACCCCAATGTCAACCCTCTGTACAACCCCAATGTCAACCCTCTGTACAACCCCAATGTNATCCAACCCCAATGTCAACCCTCTGTCCAACCCTAATGCCAACCGTCCATCCATTTTTCTAGTTTTATGTTTAATGAAAACGCCACCATTGAGAAATTGTGTTTTTGGACATTAGTGGAATACTGATGTTTTGTAAACATTTGTAATGGAATCAGAGTCAATGTCTAGAGCTGAAAAACTTCTCACAGGGAACTTTAATAAGAAATAACCTCCAGATTTGCAGACAGCTTTAGAGCAAAGTTACTCAAAGCAGTTTATGCCATTCTTACCTCACTGCGTGGCAAACTGTGATGGAAACCCACCATGTCTGACACTAACTTTTCTGATCTTGTTGTGTAGAGTTGTCTGGGGATCTGCAGAGAAGAGACACATTTTAACCTTTTTCCTTCTGAGATTATTAAAGCAAAGATTTTACACAAATCTACCCCAAATTCAAGTAGTGATGAAATTTATCAATATTAAGAATTTAAAACAAGCTTCTCTATTATAAAAGTTATTTCTATGTTAGTCTTGTCTTATTTAAAGCGTACTAAGCTATTTGCACTAGAAAATAAACCAAAAACATTTAGCAAGATTTTGTGTTTGTGCAGTGAAAATAAATCTGCGCTCTACAGCCGGGGTGTCCAAACATTTTCTAGCAGCCAAAATCATCAACTCAAAAATACAAAAAAACATTTTCCAAAAACTGAACTCACAAAAACTTCTACTGGGATTTTTTTTTCTGCTCAACAATAAATCAATCATGAAAATATTTAGATTAAACAAGGAAAAAATACATATGTTTTTTTTTGTGTTTGTTTTGTTTTGTTTTTTTGTAGCTCCAAATCTTCCAAGGGTTTCATATGAAAAATATTATTTTGGGCTCAGTTGAAGAAAACTGAAAGCGATTTAATCTCTTCTTCTAAAAACATGATTTAATTGACTTTTTATTTGAAAAGTTTAATAATGTAATTAAAAGTTTTAGTCGGTGTTTCTATCTAACATGGAATTAAAGAAAAAGCAGAAAGCTTGGTTTTTAAAAGATTAATACTTTGAAGGGATGTAACGATTCAAGTACTTGATTATTAAAACTCCTCGAAGCTTCATTAAATTATGTTTTATTACTTTGCTCTGGCTGGATAATTATTAAAATATTTTAATGTAAATTATGAAATATAATTTCAGCTTTTTAATTACTTAAAATGAACTTCATCTAAAAATATTCTTGTACACAAATGTCAATGAGTAATATGATTGGTAATGTATCTTTATATATGTTCCAAGAATAATTCTAACGTTAGATTAAAAATCTTTATCACACTGATTTACTCCATGATCTCCAGATTTTTTTCTTCTATTGTACCTTATTATAATCTACGGATTAAAACCGTTTAATCATATTAAGTCTACTGCTAACCAAAGACCTTTGCCTGCTTTTTCCCACTCAGGTAAATTTTCTGAGCTACAGAAAAGTAATTGTTAATTTTTAGTAGGATCCCAATATTTTATGTTGATAAAATTTTAATTTGTGAGTCATAGTTTTGTCCTAATTGTGAAAAAAGAAAAGTCTCTGCATCTGCATCTGCATCGACCAGCTGAACTTGTGGGACAAATTTGACTGCCTGGCTGCACTTTGGACACCCCAGTTCCACAGCAAATGCCTCTGAGGTCAAAGGTGAAACCTACAAAGCAGAGTTAAAGGTGTGTGGACGAGAGGCTCAGAGCAGCAATCCGAGGCAACCTGAGGCGGTTTTCCTGCTCTGTAGGTTTGAGGTTAGTGTTTAGTCAGGTTAGGTTTCAATGCCGATCCTCTCGCTGTACCTCGATACTCAGGCGTATATTTTCAACCGAGGCAAAATGTTCCTGCTCAGACTGCGAAGAGGCAGAGCTTGAGGCACACGGCAGAGTGGAAACATGAGTTAAGACACCGTCATCATTCTCAAAAACCGGGTTCTCCCTCAAAGTGTTCTCAAAGGCATACGGTGCATGGGTGTGCCTGCGATGCAAACGCACACAAACGCATTTACAGCAGCGGCGGCCGACACCCTGAGAACAGCAAGGATGGGTTATGCAAAGCGAATGTAAAGCAGGGTTCTGACTTACACCAGAGCCACGGCCTTCCTGGTCCTTATGCACCTCTTGTTGATGAATATTAAAATGCCGATGACGGCGCAAACCAGGCAGAGGCTCCCCAGCAGGCAGGTAGTAATCAGAGCCGGGTCCAGAGGCACCGACACCAGCTCGCTGCAGCGCGCGCCGTGGTAACGCCAGTATTTACCTGCAGGGCATCTGAAACAAAGGAGAACAGAATGAAATCCCAGACACTTTCCTGAAGAAAAGAAAATTAATAGTTTACAGATTCTTTCTCTGCAGGAGTGATTCAAAAACAATTTAGCACTTCCAGTTCTGAAAGCAAATGTTTATGAATAAATCCCCCAGAGCGCAGAGTAGACACAGACGACATGCATTTCAATTTAGGCCTGCAATCTAGCATTTATATGGTGTATTTCCAAAGGTTTTAATGCAATGTACAATAAATAAAATAAATATAAATACTGAAACATTTTGTACATCAGGTAAAGGTGGATCTGTTCAGTCTAATTCTGTGCTTTACTATTAATTTTGGTAACACTTTTAATGCAAAGATGACACTTAATGAAACTTTTAATGAAACTTTGCATTAAAAATGTCATCATTTACCAAATGACACTTCATGACAACAGGCAACCGTTCATGAAGACTCCTTCATGTTTATAACATTGGCATGTCAGATATGGACACCCATTCAAATGAAGTGTTACTTTTATTCAAAATTATATTTAGAATTCCTTTTGGAAAATTTATGAGTTTAAAAGTCAAAAGTTTTGGTTGTTTGAAACTCAGAAATTTCTGAGATTGACTTCAGAATCTTTGGTGGAAATTAACTT
Source organism: Alfaro cultratus (assembly GCA_903066825.1). NCBI lineage: Eukaryota > Metazoa > Chordata > Actinopteri > Cyprinodontiformes > Poeciliidae > Alfaro > Alfaro cultratus. The sequence goes on from CAEFZX010028724.1 coordinate 20,903, forward strand.
TTTTTATACATGTATGCAATGATGCTAAAATGGCTTTGCAGTGCAGATAGAAATAATATATTATTTACAGTAAACTGTCTGAAAATGAAACAGGATGTTCCTCAGTCGGTTTATGTCAGAGGAGTCCAAAGTTTTCAGACCAAAACTGAAAAGTCAAATTTACTTGTAAAATAAAAAGAAAGACTAAAATAAAATCAACCAATTAAAGTTGTTTGTTGTTTTTTTGTAGAAAATGGAGGCTATTCATTGGAGATCCAAAACCTCAAAATGACTTTGCACATTTTAAGTGCAAAAATGTGCAAAGTCATTTTCACATTTATTTAGTTTTCTAATTTTGGGGGGGCTTTAATTTATTCTGTTATTAAAAAAAATATTTGAGTCACTTTCTTTCAAAACACTTGTTATATTTATGCAAGTTTAATAAAAGTTGAGTTAGGCCCAGAAAAGTCTCTACATAAACCTGGTTCTTAAAGCTTGGTTATAAAAACGTAACTTTTTCTATTCAAATCAATTTTAATTCAAGAATATTTTACTGAACCCAAAGGTAATTTAAATAATTGCTAATTAACACTCTGTGATGAACAGGACAAATTTCCATTGCTCTTGATTTGCAGTTGGGGGCCACAAATGGCCCGCGGGCCGCTCTTTGAACACCCCTGGTTACCTGCAGGTGACTCCGTGGCCGGGGATTATCTCACACGCGCCTCCGTTCAGGCAGTAGCCCGGCTGCAGGGAGCAGGCATCCTGGCAGGGCCGGCCGTCCACCGCGCTGTAGCCGGGGTCACACAGGCACTCGGCCTCGCCGCTCCAGCTGTTCACCACGCAGCGAGAAAACTCGTTGCAGGCCAGGAACTTACACGAATCTGCTTGGTCAGCTGAGGCCAGCGGGGCGGAGGAGGGAGACGGAAGCAGAGAGGCGCCGGTTAGCATTAATGAAGAGGAGAGCTTACGCAGCGTTCTGATTCATCTCAAAAAGCAGCATTTCAGTGAGAACACAAACCATCACACAAGAAAAGGTAAAACAGGAAGAACCTGAAGCCAAGTACTTTTTGTTGGAAAGCTAACCTCTATAGAGTCAAGATTCAGCTGAACAGAACCCGTCTGGCAACACGAAGTAGGCTCAAAGATCTCAAAATAAAGAAATTGACCAACAGATGAGAAACAAAATCATTGATATTTTTCAGTCTGACGCGTTTTAAAGCAATTCTTTGGTTTTGGGACACAAAACACTGGAAGAAACACAAAATATTACCTAGTATGTTGGCCTAGCTTATAGTGCAAATAACTTATTACACTTGATTAAAGACAAATTCACTCAAAAGTAACTTCAGCAACATATAGGAGTTTGTTTAGAGTCAATAATTCCTTGATTTTAAAAAATGACTTATTCCATTGACAGATTATTTCACTTATAATGTGGGAAAATCTTGTTTTATATATATATATTTTTTACATATTTTTTTGCAGTGTTTTAATCATTTTAATTTAATATGAATGCTTTATTTATTGCTAAACTGTCACTTTGGACACTGAAAAGTCCAGATTAACATAAACTTTTTCCAAAACTGCAAAAACACAAAATTGTACCAATTATTTCTGGACACAAGTAACTTTTCAGCCAGATATAGGAGCTTGTTTTAAGTCCACTATTCAGATTATTTCACTTATACCATGGGAAAATGTCTTATAAGTGAAATAATCTGTACATCACTGTGACGAAAGCAACAAACTACAGTTTATGGCAGACAGAAACCACTGTTGCTAATTTCACCCTGACAATTGAAAAGTAAATGCGGATATCCTTTCTCAAGCACCAAAACAAGTGAAAAAGTAACAGAATACAAGCCAAGACTTCAGCAAGAACTTCTCACCTGGTTCAACCTCCAAAGAGCGACTGTCAATCTCGATGTCAAGCCGATTAGACGCGGCGCTGCACAAGTCCTCCAGCACACAGCGCACGGCTTCTGTGACGTTGTTGGGCACCGGCTTGTCCAGTTTCATCCTGCTGTTTACCACGACACTCCCATTCCTGAAGTTGAGGATCTCCAGCTGCTTAAATCCAGTCAGATTGGACTGTAAATATGGCAGAAGCTGTGCAAAGAGAGGGAGAGACAGATTCATCAGCTGCTGCTATTCAGATGTTAATTACAAGAGGATTAGTGTTGCAAAAAATCCATTTGCTGCAGGGAAGCAGATTTTAGCTGTTAACAAAAGAAGAAACCTGAAGTTTTACTTTATCTATAAAAAATTAAATTAATAAAGCTAAATTTATTATATAGCGTTGACAAAAAAACTTAATTAATCCTCTGTTTTTATTCTCCATTAGTGACAGCGCTCAAGTTTTATTATTCAGGTCACATATAAGAGTGAATTCTATGAATAGTTTGTAATTAAATTTTGATGTGAGCATGAAAGAATGAGTTTTCTGTCACTGGTTGTACAATTAGATGCAGAACAAAATGGGAGTTTTGGTTTCTAAGCACCGGTGCCACAAAAATGCTAATCCTTAAAATTACAAGAACTGTGAAATTATAAAATAGTTTAATAAATAGAATGTGTACTGCAAGTAAACAGTCTCAAACAGAAAACTAATCCACAATAATAAAGATCTAGATTTATCCTAAGAGGTTTGCAGGAGCAGAATCACTCAGTTAACTGCAGGTTTAAAGCAAACAACAGAAAGAAAAACCTAAACGACGTCATGAGTGGTCAATAGTTCCAGTGTCAGGAACTGAACCAGGAGTTTCCTCAGCAAGATTAAACAAAATAGGCTCTAAATATTTATCTTTATTATGAACATTCTTGTTTGAATGGTCATTTAGGGAGAGAGGGGTGTGAACACTTTCTAAAATGATGGCTTGTGGAAATCAAACATGACTCAGCGATTTGGATAAATTCAGCAAACCGGATCAAAAACCTAAATAAGACAGGAACTAATCAATCATTGTAGCTGCGTTTACATTGATTATATACTTGCACAATTTGACATTTCAATAATAAATTTGTTTAATGGAAACGCGTCAATTTAGAAAAACTCTTGTTTTTCAGTAAAATTTTGCCGATGAGGTTGTTGTTTGGCCGTATCAAAACGGCTTTATTTCACAAAACTGCAATGGAAAAGCTTTTTTGCATCAGGCGAGTCACATGATCGACAACCGGACAAAACCAACGAAGAAGACGACAGGATGAGGATGACGTGGCATGTTTTTAACGGCTTAACATGTGGACAAACTCATTCACGTGTTTTATTTAATGAAAACTAATGGAATTACGAAATTGTGTTGTTGTTTTTTTACATTAGTGGAATATTTACAAAGTTTTGTGCACATTTTTAAAGGAACCGGCTGAGATTTTGCTGATTTTGTTAAAAAAATCTGTTCTAAGCCGACGTGATTTTTAACAGTCCATGTTTTTATGACTTGCTGCAGAGAAGAATCATCTTCTGCCTTAATCAAGTTTGTTTTTACAAATTAACACTTTTTTCAATTATATTTTATTGTACAGAGGCATGCAGATCTTTTTATTAAAGATGAGATTTTCCCCATTTGACTCAACTATTCATGCTTCTCCTTCATTAGTTTTTTTTTTATTATTGTGTCTATTTTTGTCTCCAGAATACTTGGACAAAAGTTCTGCATAACTATAGAGATGTTTGGAAAATAGTTTTCCTTCTCAGGCTGCAGCCAAGCAACGAGACCCAGTCTGCTTTTTCTAATTTAGTCATTTATCTTTGTCTAAATATTTCATGTGCAGCCTCGTAGTCGTTCATGTGAATAAGATAAGGGAGCCAAGACAAATAAAATAGTCTCGCTCTGTACAGCGCCAATCTAATCTAACTGGATTAACTTGATGCAGAGACTGAATTACATTATAAATGTATCAAATTCCAATGGAATAATTTAAAGTTGCTACTTCAAACACCCAAAGCAGTAAAATTACTTTTGACTCTAATTTAACCTAAACATTAAATTTAAATATATCTGAATATGACTTAGACGTACAGTGACTTAGAAAACGGTTCATCTCCCTTCAAACTCCAGGGATTAGTTCTGGGATTACACCAACATGGACGGCGCATGGCCTGGGCCGAAAGGGAAATGAAAGACAGTTTTCAATGTTTTCCAAAGAACAAACTGGAAAATGTTGGGCCAAAAACTTCATTTCAAAATACAACTTTGATCCCGAGGCTCAGATGTTCAAAACCTTCCGACAATTAAAACACATTGGCTACAACACAAAGTGTTTGTCTTTAAATAAGCACCAGAATTGAGTTCCTGTTACTCAAAAGCAAGACTTGCTGCACTCATATCTGTTTTTAATTAATTTAATAAACTTGGCTAAATACAGAAAAATCGACCCAAATCCGGATATTACTGTTCAGAAATGACTAAATTGTGTTCTTTTAGTAACGCAAACCTGCAGAACCTTTTAAAGTTTTGGATCTAGAATAATTTGCGCATCTTTTTCCAGGATCAAATCTAATACTTTGTTTAATTAAAGTATTTCATACTTAGTTTATTGTTGAGTAGAGTATGAAAATGTTTGGATGCCTGGTTTAGTCCATGTTTGCATAAGTTTGATGGTTCTGTTTGTTTTATTCACTAATCAGGAAACATTTGAAGGCAGTTGAGGTTAAAGGGTTTTATCTAGGAGTGGCAGAGTAAAGGGGGAGGAATAAAAATGCATGACACACTTTTTAGTTTTTTATGAATAAAACTAAAGAAAAACCCCACAAAATTCCAAAAATATACATGAAAGTTTGTGGTAAAATATGAAAAAGTTATTTGAATAGTTTTGTAAATAGCTGCACTGTAAAAACACAAAAATGTACCAAGTATTTTTAGTCCAGTTTCTATTACAAACCTATTAGTTATTGAAACAAAATAAAACTAACTTACAAGTCACTTTTCAGTAAGATATAAGAGCTTGTTTTAAGTAATTAATTCTTTAATATTGATGAAAAACTTATAGTTCCACTAGCAGATTATTTCACTTATAACATGGAAAAGTGAAATAATCTGCCAAAATAAACTTTTTAATCAATTTTAAGGACTTATTAACTTAAAACCAGCTCTCATATCTTGCTAAAAAGTCACTTGTAAGTTAGTTTTGTTTCATTTCAAGTGTAATAAAATAGTTGAACTAGAAACTCGACCAAATAAATATTTGGTTAGATTTTGTGTTTTTGCAGTGTGGAAAGCCAAACTATGGAGGAACTGATGCAGGAAGTCAGACAGCTAAAGAATCGGCGCTCCATCAGGGTCATTGATCTGAACGTTTCCAAGTTCAGCTCAGATGAAACTGAGGGGAAGAGATTACGCTGCTTTAGCAGGCCTGAGCGGTGGAGGAGCGATAAGTAGCCTTAAGCAGCTCTGCTCAGGACAGGTGAGCGCACCTATCACCTGCCAACACTTCACACAGACCCGCTGCTCTGACAGCGCTGCAGCTGCACATGGACCAGCAGGGAACAACTTGCAAACAGTTTGCAAACACAATAGTTGTCACAATAATTTGTACAGGATTTTTCTACTGCAAACCACAGAACTTCTACATCCATAACTTGATGGCTTCATAAAAAGTTACGCATGTATCTACTGGTTCTGTTAAAACCAACAGGCCTGGTGCAGATGTCACTGAAGAGTCACAATGAATATTAACCAGCTTTGCATGTTTATTTTTCATTCAATATAAAGAAAAAAACACTTTCTGAACTCCATGTCCAATTTTTTTTGGTTGCTTCACAAACCAGTAGGTACAGCAGTAATCTGAGCTACATACATATACACAGACATGAGCATTCAGTGTCTGTTTAAATGGGCTCATTAACATCAGACTCAGCAGTTCATGATGATTTCTGATGAAACCAGGTTGGATCATTTAACAGAAATAAGAAGTCGCCCATTTAAAGGAGAATATAGCTGCGTTCCCATTGACCTTAAAATTGCGCAAATTGGAATTACAAAAATAAGTTCAGTTAATGGAAACAGTTTTTCAATAAAAAGTTTTTGCACAATGATGAGATGGTTTTTCTGCCGTATTGAAATTACTTTGATTCGCAAAACTGCGACTGAAACTCTTTCGCATCACATAAGTCATGTGATCAACAACCGGATGTTACTACTGGCGGAAACAACAAAGAAGACAACAGGAAGTGGAAGGACGATGACGCCGCATGTTTTTAACAACGCATCACGTTAACTTACTCAAATGAAATTTTCATTGTGTTTCTTACTTAATGGAGAAACAGCAATTGGAAAATTATTAGTAGAATATCAACAAAGTTTTGCGCACATTTGTAATGGAAACGCAGAATATATTGGTAACTCTCAGAGCGGTAAATACTTACCGGATCAAACATCTGAAATCTAGTTTTGCCAGGAAGCTCAACAAATTAGTAAACAAGCAAAGTCCAAGGTTTGAGCAACCACTAAAAATTGGAGATGGAGTGTTGCTTTTACCAGCTACATTGCTTTCTGCTTTTCCTTCAATAGCTTCTCTGCAGACAAGACAAGTTACAATGTGAACAGAAACATATCAAATCCAGCTCAACACATTTGTGACAGTCCACAGAACTTTGTTTCGATGCATCTGCTCATTTTAAACATGCATGTATGCTAACATACCAAACCCTAATGCTGATTTTTTTTAAATACAGTTTAATAAAAAAAATAATAATAATAACTGATGTTTCAAAACTGAAAGTGACTTGACTGTTTTTATTCCATTTTCTGTGGTACATTCAGTTATATTGCATGCAGATACTAAAGCCATCACACTAAGGAGATTGAAACCAGCATTAGCACAAAGTGTGTGATGCAGGAACTGACGAGGACCCCTCTAAGCTGCTTACTCCACGTCACAAAGCGAAGACTAAAACAGGAAAAGGTCTCCTGACCTCCATGCATAAACTAACTCTGCTTTAGCAAAACAAAATCATAAATCAGCAAAACATCCCAAAAGTGTTCACAAAGCTCATTCACTTACTATTCTAAGCCAAACTGATTTATATTTAAGGCATCAGACATGCAAATAATGTAACATCATAAATGTGAAGCCATGCATAAGTAGTAAAATAACCTCCACAATCAGATATAGATAACGTTAAAATTGCATTTAGTCATTTAACAGATGCTACAACTAAGAATAAACGTCCAGCATAAACGTTTAGTGCTATATATGTTTGCTAGCATCACATTCAGAGCAAGTTGAAGTAGCAAAATAATAATAAGAAAATAAAAACTCCACAGTTTTGTCTATAATATTGAGCCTTAACGGATGATTTTACTTTTTTGCAACAATATAAAATCACTTCTGCAGCACACAGAGTGGAAAGAGCTAACGTTACTTCACTGTATATTACAGTCTGGAAAGCTTTTCTTTAATTGGTTTTAGTTTTCAAACCAACATGTTCTGGAAACTGCTCCACAGTTTCCATTAAACTATAGAGCAGTTTAAAAATAACCAGAAAGTTACGAAAACAAACAGCAAATTCTAAGAAAATTCAAATAAAGTTGCCTAAAGGTTAGAGTAAACTTTTGCTTTGTGGCTCTTTTTTTTTTTTTTTTTAAATAACCAATAAGTTATTTTGCAAGTATCTATCTGGAATTCTGTTACGTTTCAGAAATCCTGGGGTATATTAACGAAAAACACCCAGAAATGTATAAAATAAGTTTAATCAAAGATCCAGGAAAGTAACCAGTAAGTTGCAAAATGTAAACGTGCCCTATAAGTTCAAGGAAAACACTCATGTTTCAGATTTCAATGAATTTATCCAGCACATTAAAGGCAGATAACCATCATGTTGTCAATTAAAATACCAGCAAATTCAAGGAAAGTTCCAGAAAGTAACCAATAAGTTTCATAACAGAAAGCAGTCAGGAAATGTCATCAGTGTTGCGTAAAGTAACTACGAAGTTTTAAAAAGTACTGCTTATATTTCAGGAAAGTAATCAGTGAGTTCCATGAAAAATCCATGAATATATGCTGTAAAATCTTAGGAAAAATGCACAGCCAGGTCTGTGAAACGTCTGTAAAGGTGCATCACAACTTCCAGAACAAAGTTACAAGGAAGCTCAATGCAAGCAAGCAATAAGTTCAAGGAAAGTTATGGAAAGTAACAAGTAAGTTTTGAGAAAATAACTGCTAATGTCCTGAAAAATATAATTTTCATTTAAAAAATCATTATGATACCCACCAAGTGCTGGAAAATAACCAAGAAGTTCTGCAAAAAATGCCCAGCAGAATAGAATTTAGTAAAATGTGTTTTTAAAAAGTACCAGTAGGTTTCCAAAGAATTTCCCAGTATATTCTGGGAAAATGTCAAATAAAATCCAGGGAAGTTCCATACCAGTGAGCTCTGAAAGACGGAGAGACGTTATCAAAAAACAGCCAACAAGTTTTGGCAAAAAAAGTCCCAGAAAGTTTTGGAAAGTAAACTTCTAAAAGCTTCAGTAAAGCGGCTTCTAAAATCTGTTTTATGAGATGCTACTGAAAAATGCAGGAAAGAATCACGACTACAAACACTTTTAATCTCACTGCAACTCTGCTGGTTTGTGTGAAAAACAAACTTTTCCCTTAAGTAATAGAGACATTTTTCACTTCTTAATTTTCTTACCACATCTGACAAGCTAAACTGATACCATTCAGGCATTTTGTTAGATTTTAAAGCTTGCTAAAGTTGTGTTTTGCATTGATCAGTTAATATGTTCTCACCTGTTTTCTAACATACAGAACAGTTCACACTGAGTGAAGATGAGAGAAGGGATCAAATCAAATATTCGAGCGGTTTGTTTCGAGGTCAACACTCTGGACTAACATTGTGCACACTAAGCTTTCAGTGGCTCAGCAACAAAGCACAAACCCGTTTCCTAAAAGCTTTCCCTTTTACGTTAAATCTTCTGGTGCTGAACTTTCATCAGATCTTTCTTACTTTCAGAGTATTTACAGAAATACACAGAGCAAGTTTGGGGCCAGGCAAAGCCTCTTTAAGGTTAACCCATTTCGTCCTTATTTCCCTCCTAACAATATGTGCTAGACAATAACTTTAAAATTACCAATTGAAACAAAGCTGCCACAAACCAAACTCTAACAGCTCAAAGCTAAAAAAAAATAAATAAATCTCTGTTCTCAGTTGAGCAACAATTTGAGTGTTGCAGACTTTTAGTTATGTAAAAGTCCTGCAGACTGGATTTATCCTGTTTGGCTTTGTAACCTGTGAATTTCCTTTCATATCCACTTATGTCTTACATCATTTCAAATAAATCACACACAAAAGGAAAAAGCAAACAGATTTTACAAGAATGTGTGCTATTTTAAATACACAAAGAAACATAAATACAAACAAGCAAATCAGCAGCACAAACTGAATGTTAGTGAAATATTTTCAGGACAGATTTTTAAAAAAAAAGAAGAAGAAGAACTGCAGTGTGACTCAAAAGATTAAGGCAAAAAGCATAAAGATGAGAAGCACAGAAAAGAAAAATGTTTTTCAGTATGGAAATGAGTGAATGTTAGGAAGATCAGGTGCTTCTGGTTTTACATACTGCATTTTTCACGTTGTTAGTGAACAAACTGAGGAGGAGAAGTTCCGATATGGAAACAGGTAAAAAGATACCGGTATGGAGGCTAACGTTGTCTGTCTCCCCAGCCCAGATTTACTGGAAGCTCCAGGGTTTGGCTGGTTTCTGGACCCAAAGTGCTGAGTCTGAGTGAAACAGAACAATTTCACCACAAGTGTTTCCACACTTCTGAAACAAAAGTGTTAGCGTGCTGCAGGTTTTCGGTTTGAAGACATCTCCCACTTTTACGAAACAAAAACAAATATAACAGCAACAACGTATTCGCTTCTCAAAGTCGGTGAGGATAAGGCTTACTGAGCAGCACACACCACTTCTCATCTGTTCCTGTTTTCCCTCCACAAAATGTTGAGAAGTGGTGCAATAAGTTTTCTACGCTGCAACATTTTTATTTAAGATGCAGTTTTAGGGCCATAGTAAGAAAAATAATTAAAAAAATTTAAATTACAAGAATAAAGTCGAAATAATACAAGAAGAAAGTCATAATTATTAGAATAAAGTCATATTAATATAAGAATGAAGTCAAAACATTTAAAAAATAAAATAATATGGAATTAAGTCATAATAGATCATGAATAAAGTCCAAATAATATAAGAAAGAAGAAATTTGTCAAAATATGCTTATCATTATTTGCCAAGCATAAAGCATGAAGTCAAAACAATAAGAATAAAGTCATAATACAATAAAAAGTCATAATATTTCAAAAATAAACACACATGAATAATATTACCATTATTATTATTATAATAATAATAAGGTTTCAGAGGAGATTAAATCCAGATTCTGTCACTTACTACTTAGCTGGATCAGAGCCTTTTTGGATATTATAATATTATTATTATTATAATAATATAATAATAATTATATTATTATTATAATAATAATTATTATTATAATAATAATAATGGTAATAATAATAATAATACCACCAGAATAATGTAATATTATGACTTTGTTCTGGTAATATATTTACTTTATTCTCGTGATTTTTCTTTTTTTTTTCTTAGCACGGCCGTATTTAGTCAGTCGTATTTCTCACAGTTTAGCCTGGTTTCATAATATAAAGTAGGACAGTGAAGCATGCAGAAGCATTACATCCATCACAAAAGCTTGAGTACCTACCAGTTCCAGAAAGGTATTCTCCAGTGACTTATACTCTGGGGAGCTCTTGTTGAACAGGTCGTCAGTAAACATCATGTTAGTGACCCTCAAGCTAAAGAAAACCACCAACTCTTTGTTCTTCTCCACTGCGGTCATCACAGGTGTGCTGGCTTGTCTCATCGCAGGCGCCGCTGTGGATCCGTACGGACCTTCATCAGATTCTGACGCAAATCCGCTCCCGCTCTCCTCTTCCTGTTGCTCCGTTACTCCGTCTGCGGTGTGTGAATAATCTCCAGGAGCGGTTTGGGTGACCGGGCTCAGATCCGATCGACCTTCCCCTCCGTCCTCAGGGGACGGTAAAGGCTTCACGTCTGATCCGGGTTCGCTGCCCTGGACGGCGTCCTCACCAGATGAACGGGTGGCAACCGGGTCAGCAGGAGCTGTGGGTGGGTCCAGGTTCACCTCAGCAGTTTGATCTCCTTCAGGGCTGGAGCTCGAACTGCCCACCAGCTTCGGATCTGGTGAAAAGAAGCAAAACAGCAGAGGGGTCGCATTTACATTTCTATATTCAAAAACACATTACAGTTACATTTTTGTACTTCTATTTGCATTTCTACTGCTTCTGAAACCGGCACAAGAACTTTACAAAAACCACCAACATATTTTTGGCAATGAGGTAAAGTGTTTTGGTGTTGAGCCACATTCGAATGGCACAGCACCGTTACCTAGCAACCCAAGCTTAATTCCAGCTCATTTGGTCAGCTGGTTTTACCACTGTATGCGCTGTACAATGGCTGCTGGAAAAGACAAGTGTTTTGTTGTCAACTTACCATCAAGAAACCACTTGCTGCACTTTTGTTGGTTGTGCAGGAGGCTCCACTTCTGCTTTTCAAAGATGTATGGTTGTATAATTGCGCATCTGTTTGCAGCCATTTTCATGTGAGTGGAAACGTTGAGTTGGCCAGTTTGTGATTACGCACCTACATGTACAGTTTGTGCTGCAAGAAGTTGTTGTTTTACTCATAGTTCCAGTTTTATAACTGTTGTGTTTTGCTAACTTTGTTTCTGACTTTGCTCAGAAAGCAGACAGGACAGCAGGTTTCAAACTGCTGCCGTCTGGATACACAATAAACATCAACGCAGGCGGACATGTCAGCAGAAGTGAGCCCACCACTGGTTCTGGGATTCAAAAAGCGAGACGTTTTTCAAACATTTCTCGGGCAGAGGATTAGCAACTCACTCATGTTCCAGTTTAATTTCTGAAACTGTAATACTTAGATTATGAGGAAAACATTCAAGAAGCTAAAGGCAGTTTGTTTGTTTTCGCATTTTCACATAAAACAGTTTTAAAGGTTAATCAATATTTCATATTGTGTTTCTAAATGTTCATTCTGTGTGTTAATTTCTGACCAGCTGCTTCCGTGCTTTTATTTATTTTTTCAAATGTGTCCAAACTGTATGATTTATGCCTGTTTTAACATAAATTATTCCTAAACATTAAATTTCACAACTCTGGCAGCTCATTTATCAAACATGACAAACTATTCTTTTTATTCTCCATCCAAACACTTGGTGCAGACTTTATAATATAAACATTGCACTGTGGAATATTAAAGTTTTATAGATTAACCATTTTTATTAAATATGACATCTGTAGATGCACCAAGGGTTTTTCACACATTTCTCTAAAGTTTTTTATACATTCCTCAGCCGTCAAGGAGGGAAAACGTCGCTGTGACTTAATGAAATGCGTCTGTGCAGCGCAGCGTGACTTGGTGATGGCTGGACCAGGGGCCGGACGGCCCCCTGCTGCTGCAGCTTTTCCAAGGGTAAAGTGACAACACCAAGTCTAATCGTGCTGTCATTTCTATTTCCTGGGTCAATCAAGGTTGCATTTAGATGCTGTAACTGTATAAGATTATTTTTTACAAACTCTTAAGTTCGTGTGTCCCTCCCTGACACTGTGACAGAAATATCTGACTTGATTTCCGTTGGATGTTCAGGAGCAGGAGGAAGATATGGGACCATAAAATAGAAAATACGGACTTTCAAGTGGTCCCTGTAAAAACCTAAAGTCATTTTAGTGCCGCTGAAATACTAAAAATAATAAAGTTATTACTATAAAAACTGTTCCTTTCTTCATATCTGCTCTTTGTTTTGATCATTTAGAGATTCAGCAGCATCTTAAAAAGTCATAAAATATTTATCTGACGGTTTTTAAAGTCTTCAGATTTTCCATCACTGGTCTTAAATTTCACATAATTTGTGTCCTATTTATTTTTCATTATCTGTGTAATGTGAGCAATCATTTGCTGTGTTGCTGCATCCTGCCTGAAGGATTAGAGTGTTTTATGCTGTGGAAACTGTGAGGCTCACAGTGGGAGGCACCAAACAGCCTGTGAAAGAAATTTGCACATAAATCTGTCTTATTGTTGTTTGGTTAGGGAAGTTAAATCAAAGAATCCTTGTCCCCCCTTTCCTTCAAGAGATTTCAGATTTATTTACGTTTTTGGGTATTTTCACAGCTGATACTCCAGTACAGTTTGGGACCAAAATTGCAACATTTGTTGCCGTTTCAGATGCTGTGGTTCTTTTTCTCACAGACTGAGCCAAACCAATCAAATCCTTTAAAAATATGTTCCCCTCCTCGCCTGTGGGGGCGCTGCATCAAGAACCACTGAAGAAAACAACATGAAAACCTCTAAAGAAAACACTGAGAGCAACTTCTTTCTTCACAAAAATGTAAACAAAAATGGAGTAGCGTCAGATTTTAGCGGTTGTAGGATTTCTCTTTTGTCCACAAGTCATTTGTCTTGCTAGCGCTAGCCTAGCGCAGTGCATTAGCCACAATGCACTGCGCTGTAGCCCACTTCCTGCTTTTGTAGAGGTCCCCAGTTCACATATACATTCAAACCAAACCAGAGTTCACTTCAACAGAACCGAGACAGAGGTGTTAAAATGGACCAGATTAACTTTTTTTGGAGTCTGAATCAAATCGGACTTTCTAGACAAACAAACTGGAGTTTGATTAAAATGGAATAAACAGGACTGGTGTGAATTAAATTTACTGAAAACCTGTTTCATGTAACGATTTGCTGAGTATAAAACGTGTAAAAATTTCAGCATTACAGTCCAAAAGCAAATGGGAACCAACTAAAACGCACCAAGAGAAGTTGGGAAAGAAATATTTAGCCTAAGATAATAGCCAAGTTGAATAAAAGTTAATGAGTTCTTGTAGATCTAAGGCTTAAATACTAATGATTTTACAAACATGATTAATTTAACCAGGTGGAACTTGTAGAAACTTTGCTGTTTTTCTACATCTGGTTTCTGTTTTACTCCTTTATGTTTGGATGTTTTTATTTAACCCTGCAGATCCGCAGCCAACAGCTCGAAACACGGAGCCAACACAACGACGGCTGAGTGCAGTTTTCATTTCCAGAGCTCTTCTAATTACCTATCAATAGCTTTAAATGGAGTCTATGCCACAGTTTAATGTGTGGTTAATCAATAAAGCTTTCAATTTTTAAACTTGGCTCTCCTTGACATTCTGCTTTATGAGCTGGATTCACCGGAAGAAGGGTCATCGTCTGTCACCTCAGAGCCTTGGAGTCTCACTCACCTCCATCTTCACCATCACCCGATGGAGCCTCCTCTTCCTCCATCCCCTCCTCTTCCTCCTCTGTGGGTTTTTCTACTGCAGCTGCCATTGAAGGAGTCCCATCAGTAAAGCTAGAGCTGGTCTTTGGGAGGACGGTGGGGATAAAAGGCACAAAGGTGTTTGTTTTTGGTCTGACGATAGCTGAATCCCTCAGCTTGTTTTCCAAAACTCCCACAGTGGGGAACAAACTTTGGGTGGGTGGGCCGGCACCTTCTGGTTCCTGTGTGGACATGGAGTCCACAACCGGATAAACCATGGTCACTGCAAAATAACAAAAAGAGCTAGAAGCCACAATTTAAGGTAAGATAAAACAACAGCAATATTTATGTTTATTTAGAGGAAAAGATTTTTAATCTAGCTTGTGAAATAAATATTTAATTTAAAAATCTGACATCTATAGATGTATAAATAACATGGTGAAAATATGACTTTGAAACAAAACTATTGCTGTTAATGTTTTACTGTGTAACTTTACAAACACACCCCATAATATTCATTACTCAGGTAAAAATGATTACCAGCCTCAAAGCTGAGTGTCTGTATGTCCAGCAGCAGCATCGGCTCCTGCTTCAAGGCCGTAACGATGATGCGTTTCAGTTTCGGGGCATTCGCATCTTCGTTTGTCTCTTTTCCCTCTTCCATCTCCAAACTGTCAAAGTCTTTGTTTAGCTCCGTTTCTCCGTTAAAGACCACAGCGTAGCGCACAGAGAGATCCTCTGAGCTAATCAACACAAATCAAATCCGTTAAGACAGTCAGACTGAATGTTCTGCAAAAATCAATCCAGCATTCTTAAATCCCTGACTAATTTAAATCCCAATCTCTGTTGATGTTCAAATTGTGCTGCTATTATTTGGCCAATTTAATCTAATATTGTTTTACAAGCTGTCAGCATTGTTTTGTTGGACTAATAATCATAAGTTACATCAAAACAAAGAGCAAACATGCTAGCGTTAGCCTTGCACTTAAACTTCTGTTGTTGCATGTCTCAAGTTAGAAATATCTTTAGAAACGAAAGGTTTTCCATGCCCATTTTTATATAATTCAAACTGGTATCAGGAAATTCAGATGGGAAACTCTAAAATTCAGTAAACTTACATCACAAAAGTAAAGTAGTTCATTGGTTAGGTCATTTATTTAGATTAAGCAACAGATTTTCTAAGCAGTTAACCACAAACTGCTGGAAAACCTGCATATTTTCCCCTAAACTAAGTCATATTTATTAAGGAAATGCAGTTGAGTTTGACAGTTGAACCCACGAAACAGAAGAAGAAATAACTTAACACATTTTCTTTATTTTAGTTGATTTGTTTCCAAAACATTTATTAAACTCACCGAAATCCAACAACACGTATTTCTTTGAATCCTGGAACTTTTTCAAACACATGAACCATCTGCAAAGAAAAGAACAATTTTAAAAATGTTAAAAGTGCAGAGAAGTTTTTTCTCCAGGTTCATAGTTTTAATCATCTTAAATTAGAATGAGTGGAAATATAAATAAAATGTTAATTTATTACTAATTCGCATTAAAAAAATTAAACTTATGTTATTAAGTTTTCTTTTTGACAGAGTGATATATTTAAAGGATTCACACTGCAAAAACAAAACGTTTTACAGAGTATTTTATCGATTTTCTGGTGGAAATATCTTAGTTCACTTGAAATAAGACAAAACAAATTTACGAGCAGCAAGTTATAGGAGCTTATTTTTAGTCAATAATTACTTAATATTGTTGGAAAAAATTTATTCCAGTGGCAGATTATTTCACTAATTACAAAACGTTTTTCTCATGTTTTAAGTTTTAGTAAACGGTGCTGCCGTCTCGCCAAGTTCAAAAAGAGATTGTAGATTTCAGTCAGGTTTTTATCTTGCTAAATGAAAGTTATTATTCAAACTAATGTTAAAGTAGCTTTTCAGCTTGTTTTAAGTCAATAATTATTAAACAGATTTTAAAAATTACTAATTTCACTTATAATGAGACATTTTGTGTGTTTTAAGTGAAATAATCTGGGACAAGTACTTTCATTCAGGAATTATTATCATTTTGCTGAAAAGTTACTTTTACGTTATTTTTGTCATAATTCAAGTGCACTAAAAACATTTGCAGAAACTAGACAAAAATTCTTGTTTTTGCAGTGAATAATCCTGATTTCTGTTCTGCTCTTAGTCACTGATCTATTTGCACTTCTTAGTTTAGATCCTAAAGGTTGAATCAAAGCTGTTGAATCAATCGGGGGAAGGTTTCCTCCTAACAGTGCAATAAAATCTGGCATTTCCCTCCTGCGTTGTTACTCAAGCCTCCCTGGAAGAGCCGGCGCTGCTGCTGAAGCCACCGCAGGCTGCCGGCGGTTGCATGGAGGTGAAGACAACAGCTGGGAGGAGGAGGAGCGCTGACATTTGCTGCAGGCGGCTGATCTCACCTTGTCTCTGAGCTCTGTGGTGACGCTGCTGTACTGCGGCGCTGCGGGGTTGCTAAGCATTTCGCTGTATGTCGGGTCAGACACGGTGATGCTGAACTCAACAATGTATTCCTCGTAGTTCTCCTTAATCGGGTCTTTAACCTGGGGAGCGAAAAGATGCAAACAGTTTAGGTATTTCTGGAAAACTGACGGTGAATTCTGATGGTGGATTTACCTCGTCTGGTTCTGCTGGAAGCAGAACGGGAGGTCGAGTCCAAGAGCCTGAAATTAAAGATTTTTACAGAAAAACTGACTTAACTCCACAGATTTACAGAAAATGGTTTAGTGAACGAAGGCAGGACTTACATTCACTGCTTGGCTCTTTAGCTGCAACAAACCTACAAGAAAACAGAGCCTCTTTTTTTACTGTGATATTTTTATTTAGGTGTTTTTCTGAATATGTAACATTTGTGCAGTATTGCACAGAGAGAAAATAAAATGACACATTAAACAGGGTTTTGTTTTGCCAATATTGTGGATGTGAAGTTTGTTTAATCTTTTAATTTATTAATTTATTTCGTTTAGTCAAGCGGTTGCTTCTTCAGACAGTCATTGCTGTATTTGAAGTTTTGTTTTGCTGCTCTTGACAGGTGGCGGTTACCATAGCAACAGAAACTCCTCCCACTTTTTATTTCGCCTGTAACTGTGATATGTACTGGGAATAACTTTGTGTTTTCTTTGCAAATATTACATTTAAACATATTTTAGACAAATTGAATGATATACAGTGTTTTTTTGGAGGGGGTTACAATAATTTGACTTTTTTTTTTTACCATGGTTCAGGTTTTTTTCTTGTAAGAATATGATATTATTCTTGAAATCTCAAGGTTTTTGGCAAAAGTTGGCCAGATTATCATTATATTGTTTCATCTGCTGTGGCCCGATTGCTCCATCATAAGTCTGACTTG
This sequence comes from Alfaro cultratus, assembly GCA_903066825.1. Taxonomy (NCBI): domain Eukaryota; kingdom Metazoa; phylum Chordata; class Actinopteri; order Cyprinodontiformes; family Poeciliidae; genus Alfaro; species Alfaro cultratus. The sequence continues at coordinate 38,606 of CAEFZX010028724.1, forward strand.
CTATAAAAGTAGCTTTTTCTACTTGTTCCATAATGATTTTTAAAACATTCTTTAACTTAACTTTATGTTGATTCCCAATAAATCCGAATCATGTGTAATAAACAACAATCTCCTGCTACTTCATTTAATTTGTGGTAAAGATAAAGACTCATCCTTCATATTTTTGATACATTATAAGACAAATTTAGGTAAAAACACTGACATAGTTCTACTTATCTAATATAATATTCAGAGGACGATGCCCCTACCCTCCACTTTCAGCCTCTTCTACTCTCTGAAATGGAAAAAAAAGAAAGTGGAATCCATAAAAGGTTTCATTTTAAAGGTAAACAAGCTGTGATGAAATGTGAGTTTCATGGAGCTGCTGTGAGTCTGCATTGCTCACTTTGGCCACCAGGTCCAGATGCTCCTGAGAGCTGCTGAAGTTCTGGGCCAGGTCGTCCATGCAAAGGTTCTGATGCTGGCAGGTGAACACCCAGGTCCGGTACTCCTCCGGGGCCGGGACTCTGTCCAAGAAGATCCGGAACGCTTCCCAGATTGCTTCCTGACAAACTGATGACAAAATCCCTGGATTAAAACAAAGAATCCTCAAAAAGCACAACTAAACGAGGCTTATTCTGTTCACTGCAAAAACACAGAGTCTAACCAGGTGTTCTTGTTTTTGAGGATCCTCCACCTGGAGGTTCCAGAGGCTCCAGCTGCTTCAAATAACTGTTTGTTGCTTTGTGAGGTATTTTAACAGCTGCTCTCTTAATCTGATGAATTAGTCTAACAGAAACCTTCCTCATTCTGCCTTTATCGGTACAAACCATCTTTGTTCTGAATCAGCCACAAATCTCTTCACAGTACGATGATAACGCTTCAGTTTTCATTAAATATCTAATGTTTTCATA
>CAEFZX010028727.1:0-26971 GCA_903066825.1 Alfaro cultratus
ACAAATGAAAACAGATTCTTTAAATGTCAGATGTCATTACAAAGTGAGTAAAAGACACTTTTACTCTGCATAATTTATCAATCATCCTAATATCATTGCACAACCAATACTGTTTTACTAATAATATTAATAATACAAAGAATCATAAGAATTGATCCAGTTTGTGGCCATCTCTGTTTGGAATTTTCAAGTTTTACATAAAGGAACAGGCAGAAAATTAAAGGCTATAAAATTCATCACATAATTCATCGTATTTATCTTTAAATTCCCAGCCAGTTTTTGGAGATTCGACTTATCAAATTGATCAAGTGTAAAGATGATGCTCAAGAAAAATTCCCCATCGACTGATCCTCATCACAGTGACCATCTGTGTGTTAACAGAAAGCATAGTACAAATGTGCAGTAACCTTACAGACACAACTACACGACTCAAAAATGACCATCATTAACCAGTAGAAAGCTTTCATTGCAGGAGTGGATGAGCCACAAGGTTCATGTTGCTTAATACTCAGAGAAATAAGAAAAGTCTAGATCTCTGATTTCACCAGCCTCTGCATGTGTTGCCCACAGTGTCAGAAAAGGCTTCAACACATTTGTCTCGTATTGCCTGGATAGAAAGGATGTTCTGTAGTCCAATGAGACGTTTGTCCATGAAGCAGAGAACCAAAGAGCTCACACTCCATCCGGATCATCTGGGTGTCGCCATGCATCAATCAGGAACTTTATGAGGTCATCTGGGATGAAATGTGAACTTCCTGTCCAGCAGCTGCTGGCTGTTTTGCCTCAGCCTAAGGTTAATAATTTGATAGTTTGACCTACTCTTGTATATCACATTGTAAAACCTGGCAAGGAAAAAATGATGCTCTTTGCATGTAAAAATATTGAATAAAGTGAGTGGATCAGGTTTTTGTTCATTATTAGACGATATGGAGAGAAGGGATTGGAGCTCTCAGAATCCAGTCACATGTTCATGTTAGAGTTTCTCTTCCTACAAGTTGTGGGGGAAATACATACATTTCCACATCTGTTCCCTACACAGGTCTTTACTCCGGAAAAAACTTGCCTCTAACATTTCATTTCAGGCAGGACAGAAAGTTTCTTATTTTCACTGTGTGTATTGTATAAAAAATACTCCTAGAAACCCAGTTACTTCTTTCTGGAAGCAGCTGAACCAGGTCAGCAGTCTGCGCAGATGAAAATGGAAGAATTCAAGTTTTAGTAGGAAAGAACCATCTAGTCCAGGGGTGCTCAAGTCCTCGAGAGCTACCATCCTGCAACTTTCAGATGCTTCCCTGCTCCAAAACACCTGAATCAAATGAGTGGCTCGTTACCAGGCCTGTTCAGAGCTGATCCCCGTCTGTTGGAGTAAGGCTGCATCTAAAAGTTGCAGGACGGTAGCTCTCGAGGACTGGACTTGAGCACCCCTGATCTAGTCAGTGAAAACAGGACATCTGCTCTTTCAAACGGCTGAAAGCTGACGATCCACTAGGGCCCCCGTGTGGACGCCACCTGTAACAGCAGATGAAAATCTAGTATTTCTAAATTAAATCAAGGAACTATTACAAAAAATCTGAAATCAGTCTTAAGATCTGCCTAGGATTTTAAAACAGATCTTCAGTTTTTAGTCAGACTGTAATCTAAGCTACAGTTCATGATTATTATTCAATGTACTTAGACTTAGATATGAATACGTTTATCAGGGGTAAATTGAACCACCCCTTGTTGCTAGGAAATGGTTAAAAAACTGATAACATAACCCAATAAAAGCAACTGGCTAGTTAGAAGGCATCATTCAATGATGTTTGTAAAGGTAAGATGATTTGACTTTTTCTTAAAAATGTTTTTCATTCTTGAAAGTGAACTTTGTGTTTAGACCACAATAATCGTTTTAAATTTGTTCTATATGACTTGAGCTAGACCACCAGGGTGAGCCGCACCTCAACCGCTGGACATCAGGACCAGCCCCCCTGGAGACCCGACAAGAAGTGTTGCATAATGGATGGTTGGAGCCATCCATTATGCAAGTGCTGAACAAGTAGGGGAGCCGCTAGTGGGGCTAGTGAAGGGAAGACTGTGCAGAAGCAAAGGATGCAAAAATAGTCCGAATGACAAAGTAGAGATAGAGACAAAAAAAGGTACTTTTGAGAACAAGGTTCTGATGGAGAAGCTAAAATGAGTTTCTTAGTTGCCTTGGCGTCTCAACTTGCCAAACATACTAAACTGATTCTGCAACAAGGATTCAGTTTTATTATTTCTTTCCAAATGCTAACTTTGCTTCCCAAGGCGACTAAAAAGCATTCTGCAGGGTTTTTTTTTAGCCAAACATTTGTTTAGCAGAAATCTACTACAAAAAGTTGTTGTACCCCATGAATCATGTAGGCTATAATAAATAGAATGTGCTTGATTGAAAAGTGACATTCAGAGAAGGTGATCAGTGAGGGGTGAGACTGAGTTGGGGAGAGGATGATGTTTAGAATATGTGACTCAATTTGGCCCATTTTGGGGTAAGTTGAGCGATGAGTTTTCTTTTATTTTTAACACTTGTTCTGATTGTTTATATTTCAGGATATATTTCAACATATCCTGAAATATTAAGCAGAAATGTTACAGCCAAAACAAGGTTGCATTGATTTAGTGATCCTAAATATGAAAAACACCTCAGTCTCCAGTCTTTGCAGAATGACTCAAAATGTTTTCAAACTAGAAAACTAGTTTTCTCTGCTCCAGGTTTATCATGACCTGATCACTAAAACTCTTGGCAGTTTGTACAGTTCAATAAAATAAACTGGAAGCAAAGTTTCCCTAATATCTCATCGATTCAAAAGGTAAACTAAGCTGTTTAGTTTAAGAGGCTCTATTTTAACCATCTGCTGCATGTTTAAAGCAGATGATCATTCATGTGGCTAAAGCCACTTCAAAACAGACTTCTTCAGCTTAGGCTCTGCAGGTAATCTCTCTGAATTATGGGACAAACCTCAGGTATTCAGTAGATAAAGAAGAATAAAGATCCAGAGTCTGGACTGATATTACAAGACAGCTTTTATTAGAATTTACTCGCGCGCCATCAGCTTCTGCTTCTTCAGCTTCTTCTGTGAAACCTGCAGACAGAGACACTCTGTTAATACAGACTCTGTGATGACAGGAAGGACAACTTTACTGCTTAGTTGCTCAGAATGTAACCATTTATTTTCATGTAGAATCCAAAGGTGTCCTAAGTAGTCATCATGGCAACCATTAGAGTGCCTCAGTAAGTGGGTGTGTTCAGTCATACAGCTGGTTCAGTCTGAAGCCCCCTCTCCATTGTCTAGTCTCCCTCTAGCCGGGTATGGTCTGCTTTGGTTCTGGTCTGGTTGGTTGTGTTTTTCAGAATGTGGTCTCCGCTCTGGTGGGGCCACTCTGTCCCCTTGGGCAGCCAGCTTCTCTGAAATCTCTCGGTATATTTTATCTGTTGCCCTGTCCAGTCGATGCTATAATTGATTAAAAGGTTTGGACCAAAAGATTTGACCATGGAATTCTTGACTTGCAGCTCATCATTTACTGCAGTCTCACTGTGAATCCCACAGGCCTATCAAGTCACTTGCCTGGTTACCAGGTTAGTTCTGGTTAGTACCCCCTCTACAGTGGTACAGAAAACAGGAAGGAACTGAAGGATCTGGTAAGGACACGGGTGCGGCTGAGGTATTCTGGGTAAGAACCAGTTAAAACCTCGGCTGTGGAGAAGGGGCTTCAGGAACCTGAGCTGTATCCTGCTGGTCTGAGCTCCTCAGTCAACGTCTATACTGCACCTTTTTCTTCTGGGCCACCTCCTCCTCTGGCTTGGGGACGATCTGCTCCTTCTCAGTGAGGATCATCTCGATGTGGCACGGTGAGCTCATATAGGGGTTGATGCGGCCGTGGGCGCGGTATGTGCGTCTCCTCATCTTGGGGGCTTTGTTGACCTGGATGTGTTCGATGACCAGAGAGTCCACATCCAGGCCCTGAAACCACAGATTGGGACAAATCTGAGAAGTTGTCACAAATCCTAAATAATATATAAAACCAGACTGAATATGTGATGAAAATAAGAAATTAAATGTCAAGGCACACCAAGGTTTTAAAAACACCATCTCAAAACCACTGACTGTTGGAAGAGATGGCATGAGCAGAAATATTAAACTGATATTTATGGAGTAAAACCTGAAGTCCTACCAGAGCAGATAGCCTGACTAACCAGCTAATAAGAATGTTCGATGTATATGGTAGGAACAGTAGAAATTTGGCCTATGGTAGAGGCCAAATCTACCGGCTAACGCTTGTTGATGTAATCTGCTGGCTGAAAAGGGACGAGCTGGTTAAAAAGGCAGTGCAAAATGTTGATTATGGTTCACCTTCAGCGCTCTTAGCATAATGCTCAGGAGTGTGGCAGATATCACGGACATGTAAAGGGACACGAGGGGTCAGTGCAACCCCACCGGACTGCACTAACTAAAAAAACCACTGGGCTCTAAATGACTCCGTTCTTTTAAGACCAATGGAGGGTTAAACAGACCAGGAGTAGAAAAAGGTCATCTACAGTGTGTGAGGTGACGCTTCCTGCAAAAATATCAGTTTGTTTTATCACCTTAAAATGAAGCATGTGCTTGAATACCAGCATGCAGCTGGTATCAAGTTCCAGTCACAACTCTGTGTTTCTATATATACTTTTAATTTAATTATTTAACCACAAAATCATACACAAATTGAGTATGAAACAATGAAGCTTCCTTATATTTAGGTTATTATACCTCAACTCTTAATTTTTAAACTCAAGCCTACATGAAGCTGCCAGAAAACTGTTCGATGTTTCCCAATGTTTTCCATACAATCCAAGCCAGGCCTCAAGTCTCATTCCACTTTAGGCTACTGACTGAAAAACATGTTCTCATCACTGATCCTCACACACCCCGAGTCAGGTGAGATCACACGCCGGTGAACATGAACTCTCTCCATCAGTCAGAGAGCGAACAGAAAAACAGTCACAAGGATATCAGTGTTAACGCTCTAGAGGAGGGTGGCAAATGTTACGGCCGGATAGCAGGGGCTGGATGAGGGGGTTATCCTGGCAAACCGGCAGTTTCCGAAACCACACACACAAAAGAAAACCTTGTAAGTGCACACACACATCTGTGCGACCCTGCTGGACCAAAATACTTGTGGGGGCCTAATGACCCCATCTGTTAAGACTGCAGGAGGGTTTTACATGTTTGGTGGTGTTTTAATGGCAGCAGTTCTCTCTCCTGTAAGTAGCAGGAGAAACAGTTATTATTGCTGTTATTAAAAGAAAGTGGAAGTGGCCCGATTGCAATTTTCTGGCTGATTACGATATTTAAAAAGCCTGACTGATTTTGGCCTGTCGTGATTCGTTTCTGTGCTAAATACATCAAAAGGGTTGCAAAGTTCAAGTCCCTGGACAGGTTTCTTTATTTAGCTAACTGATTATCTGCTGAACAAAAATCTAAATTAATGCTTTCATTAAATGCATTAAAATTGAAAACTTCCTTTTCAGTCTGTGGACATAAAAACATGTCCCTTGAGTCTCTGTGTTTAAACTTCTATGGAGAAGAAAAGAAACATGCAGCTTTCTATGACTGTATAACACAATTCTGTTACATATATAGATTTTATTGAATATTCTGATTTTCTGAGATCAAAACAGAGTTGTAATCAGCCAGTTATTAAGATAAACAGAAAGCAATGTAGAAAATAAATCACTGTAATAAATTGGTTTCAATTATCAAATTACTGGATTTATTTTTCAATAGTATTGTAATCTGAGTTGACATCAAGATATGCAGTTAAATATCATTTTTAATGGAATTGGAGAGAAATGTTCTCAGAAACTAACATGACATGACAGAACTAATGGAGACATACTGGTATTTTGTACATTTGTGCCAAGTGCTGTAAGGCCCGTCTGATACCAGACCTGAACTCACCTTCAGCTCAGCGTTGCTCTCTGCATTCTTGAGCATGTGCAGCAGGAACTCTGCGCTTTTCTTGGGCCAGCGACCCTGAGTCCAGCCGAACTGCTTGGCCTGGAAACAACAAACCAATTAGAAGAGACGCAATCCTCCCAATTCAGTCTCAAAGTTTCCCCCATCGCTGCTCAGACTGAGTGTTTGTTTTCATTATTAATCCAAAGGTGTCCTAAGAAGGTCATCCTGGCAGCCTGTCCGCCCTCTCCAGGTGTAGGTGCTGGGTCTAACCTGAGCACAGCGGCCCACCCCACCGTTGTAGCGACGGAAGGGGACACACTGGTGCTTGACGATGACGTCCCTCAGGTACTTGTTGGCTTTGCGGATGTGCATGCCCTTGATGGCCTGGGCTGTCTCACGGGTGTTCTGTTGGGGAAAACATAAAGCACAGCAGTTGAGTAAAACTAATTTGTATAGAGACTGGAGAAAAACCTGGTGAGATTAAATAGAGTTCAAACAAGCAAAAGTTCAACAATGTCACAACTTTCCGACTTTGTACAGAGACAAGTCCCTTGGTCAGCTGTGTAAATTTTAAAAAGTATAAATTTAAACACTAGACCTGATATGACTCTAGTAATAAATGCAGAACTAACACCTGTAGGGTGCCTGATTCAACTTGAACTACATTTCCTTGGCTTGGTTTAAAAGACGGTTTAACTCAATGTAGAGCTCTGAACTGTAACAGCATCCAATTACACTTGATCATCATTTACTGTCATTATTCTTTTCATAATAAAAACAAAATTAAGATGGAGAAAAAAAATTGCACTAAATACCCCCCACCCCCAAATCCAAATGCCTCCAAAACACAGCAGCTAAAGCTAGACCTGTTTGACCATCACAGTATATAAAACTGCTTCACATGATCTCGCTGCAGAAAAGCAACTTCTAATAACCTATTGCCACTTAGCATATCTAGGGCTGTGGCATTAGACCAAATCAGGAGGAAAACTAAGTTTGAAACACCTAAAACCAGAAGCTCAGTGTCTACCAGGAACACTGGGTTTCTGGCAGACACTCAGGGGTTTAAGGATTGATGAAGAATTTCAAAAATTTCCACAACCTAAAGGAAAAACCTACTGTTGTGTAACAGAATGTCATATTATAAAGCTAAATACTTAAAAAGAAAGGAGGTCTCTTTCCTTATCAGCAGTTTTATAAAGACAGATGAAATAAGGTAAAGGATCAGTCTGATCCAACATGTGGACAGCTGGACGGCTTACCTTGAAGTGAACCCGAAGGTTGGAGCCCCTCGCCTTGCATGCTGAAACGAAAAATGAAGCCATGAAACAACCCAGCAGCTAACAAGGCTCACTGCCTCAGTACTGTGTAGCTCAGGTTTAAGAAGTTCTTTTCACGATTAATCCAAAGGTGTCCTAAGAGTCATCACAGCCACCGAACGAAGCCCCGAACCCAAATCCTGCTGCAGGTTTTACTCACATTTAGTAGGGTTCTCGGGGTCGAGAGAGTAGCGGACCATCTTCAGATACCTGCAACACAAACACGGTCAGGGTTTTCATTGAGCCTCCTCCTTCAGCTCAGAGAGAAAACACGCTAAGTGGCTAACGCCTACTCATTTTTCTAAAACAAATGCCAACAAAACCAGCATAAACATAAATTCGGCACTGTCTTGAGGAAAGAATATGTTGTTAATATTCTTTAAAAAACAGCCTTTAAGTGTGTACCATCACATGTAGCCAACATGGCGGACAGCTACAGTAGCGACCTAACCCGGCGTCCTAACACTATTTAACATATAATCTATAATCTACGCCTTCCAACTCAGACATATGACGCCAGACTGGTTGTTTATTATCCATAAATGAAACTCTGTGCGTTAAAACACTGGATGGAAAAGATTTAAAAGAGATTAAGAGCAGATTCTGCTCCTTGAAATAAAAACTAAGATCCTCACCTCTGAGGCCGCAGTGGGAAGAGGAAGTACCGCAGCCTGTGATCCTCTTCTTCTGCGTCCTCTTAGTTTACCGCCCCCTGCTGGTAGGAGGAGGCATTGATCAGAGGACTGTTTCACAAAACTAGGTTAGTGGATTAAGTCGGGGTTTTCCGAATACCCTGTCTTAATTAAGCATCGATTTGGTTTCTTACAAGAGGTAACACATGAACTATGGCGATATCCTCTTCAGCTAGGCTCAGTTAATCCTGGTTGGAGCTTCATCTGTTCAGTCAGCGCTCAGAAACCAATGAGTTTTGTCCTTGATTCTCGTTTTGTCTTTTTTATTACTCTGCATTTAAATACCACAAATTTATATTGGTATTCAGTCAAGTCCTGTTAAATAAGGGCCTTTAATAGACTATTGCAGCGTTAGATACTTATGGGTCATAAAGAAACAAATATATTGTAATCCAGTGATGCCATAATAGATGCAGCAGACTTACAGATGAATTTTAACACAGCTTGATTTTTTTTCTTACAATGTAAGTTAGCATTAGTTTTGATATTTTGATTAAAAAATGCACAGTTTAAATTACAAATATTTAAAACAAGTAGTTATTTAAATCATAACTATACCTTTTGTCTTTATTAAGGAGGCTGCTAATACAATTCATTTTATAAGCTCTGTTACAATTTATCTTTTGTCTTTTGATTGCCATTAATCTGCATTTCCAGTAAAGCAGGAAACTGTCCCTTCAAAACAAAGGCATCACCAGTCAAACAGGAAGTTAACCATAGTTAAAAATAATTAAAGAAGCTCTTATACCTTCTACGTTATTAGTAAGTCATTTGCACATAGTCAACATGTTATCCACATACTGCAAAATGTTCTTACACTTAATCTTGATCTGTTGTGTTTGTTTACTGGTAAAATGGAACAAAACAGAGTAACATGCATAATGTGTGTGAATCTGCTGTCAGATTCGCACACTTTATGACACTGACTTCCACTGTTCATTTATTAGGTTCGAGGTTCTTATTTGAGCAAATGTCAGGTTTTAATATGACAGTTTGTATTTAAAAATCGTCTGGAAATGTATATTCTGGGCTAATTCTGCATTCAATGATCTGTTATTATTTGCTATGGTAGCAGCAGTATCTCACAGAGTTCTGTCAGTCCATCATCTGGACATGGAGAAATTATGGAACAACAACAAAACTATGAAAACAGTCTGTCATTGGTCAGTGACAGACTGACCAAGGAGAACATTAATCAGGAAAGCAGACAAGACTCCCATGGGAGCTGTGGAGGAGCTGGGCTTTATGGAACAGAAGCAGGAAGAAGGTCAACGTTGCAGTTTGCTACAAGAACTGTAAGACACATCAAAAAGGTCAAAAGGGCTCCTGATCAAATTAGATCAAAATGAAACTTTCTGAGCTACAACAAAAAAGGAATGAGTAGTAGAAATCTGACAGTGCATGGCCCCTGAACACAGCATTCCCAAGTGACCGTGGTGGTGGCAGCATCATGTGTGTGAAGCTAGAGAAAGTTGATGCAAAGATCAATGGAGCTAAATAAAAGCCAGGATCAGGAAAGTTTGATAACCTATAAAATATGATACAGGAATGCAGATTTACTTTCCAGCAGGACAATAAAAATAATCAGTGGTAAGAGTTGAAAATTGACGTCTACAAATCTCCATATCCAGTTTGAATGAGCTTGAGCTGCTGGACAAACCTTTTAGTCTCTAGATGTGTAAATCTACAGACACAGACCTGCAGCTGGAACTGCAGTGAAAGGAGGCTCCACCTACCGACTCACAGGCTGTATACAAACACACATCACACTTTAAAATGTTGGGAACAATGCATCATTTTCTTTCCAGATTAGATCTGGAAGAAAAATGTATAATTAAAAGAAATAAAGAACAACACACAGGGGAGCACACATTAAAGCCAGATATAGATTTATTTGGTATTCATATTGAAACCAGCTACAAATAAAACCTTTTGTGCATGTCCCTTGAGTCATGCACAGCATTGCACTGTAAATATGCCACAGCTTGACACGTTGTGTCTAAGTAGAAAAATAAAGATATTATTTACATGAAAGAAAACAGTCTTTAGTTTAATCCTGCAGAAAAGCTCTTTAGAATAGGAACAACCAGATCTCTTCCTTTCAAAGCAGTCACTGTTCTGAACGGTTCAGTTGTTCAGCCAGAGGTGGCAGTGGAGAGAAAAATGTGAACACTCTGCTAACATGTGGCCTGTTGAAGGGCGTAAGGAAGAGGAGATTAGAGGATCACTAGCTGTCATTCAGGGTCTGATGAAGTGCAGACCACAAGGCCATGATGAGCTGTGTCCAGGAAACTCTCTGCGTAGTGTTGAAACATTCTTCAGCTGCTGAATGGTAGATTGTTTTTTTTGTTTGTTTTGCATTCAGTCTGTTCCATTCTGCACTTCATGTCACTTCATGTCACATTTCCATAGCTCTGATGGATCCTGCTGGGCAGCAGCAGGGATCTACATCCCAACGCCTCATCAGAACGTAGAATGTCTTCTAATGTTCTAATGAGGCTCATTTGTAACATTAACACAAATAACCTTTAAGTAGGTACTAAAATATTTTTGCCTTAGGCTTACATTTCTGTGTGAATTAATTGCTGTAATGAATTAACTTTTCAATAATGTTCTAATTTATGGACACACACACACACACACATGTAAATGTCTGAGTTCACTTATAAAAACAATCAAGCTTTCTTTAGTAGTCAGTGTTTGAGGAATCTGGATTTTGAGAGGAATGTTATGAGTGAATGATGTGGATCCAGTCCCACAGCTGGGTTGTCTTCTCCAAGATGTCCATCAGATCCAGATGTAGGACATTCTGGCACATTAAAACTAACTGCATGTGGAGAGAAAAACATGAAAGTAACAAACAGGAAAAGTTCGTGCAAAGTTCTGTGGAAGCAGTTCCAGCTGGAACAATTACAACGAGGCACTTTGCAAAACCTTTTTATTAATTGTTGCTTGTTGTGGCGCCATCTAGTGGCCAGCCCTTCTGTCCTCAGGTCAACAACAATCCTAAGGACCGGAAACCTTCATTGTACTATTATATAAGACATGTCTGTAGTCATCCTTAAACCATTGCATTCACTGTCCTGGGAGGGGAAACTTATTTTTTTTATTACCTGTACATTATGCACAGGGTTGCTAAAAGATATTTCATTTTCAAAATCATTTTAATTCTCTGATATCTTAGTAAAGCTGTTTACAATACATTTCCAACAGATATTTTAAGCTATCTTTTAGAAAATTGGATTTGGGGGAAAAGTCTGGAAATGTTTCACTGCATTCTCTAAACAACATGTGTGATCGTAGCTGCAAATGGACAGTGAAAGGGCAGGCCTTAAAGGGACAGTTCAAGAGTTTTAAAGTGAGGTACCGTCGAATGGTTGAGAGTAGTTAATATCTTACAGTTGTTTCTTGAAGAACCACCTGAAAGGCTTCAGAAACCATGGTGGCTCTGCAGCTGTCCAGTCATCAGCTTCATGGATCTGATGGTAAAATAAAACGTAGTTTTCCAGATATTTCCTGAAACCACGCCCAGAAACAGCTTTGAATTGTGTGAGAAATGACATGAAGTGATTGGAACGTCCAGACCAGCTCAACCTTCTTTCTGCTTCTCTGATATCTAAATGATCCACCTGCATCTTTGGCTCCACCTGCTGGCTTGTCTTCTGCAGTTACATTTAGTTAGGACCTGACTGAGATGTCTGTAATGAATGACTGTGACTTGTGGTCTGCACTGAATAGCTGCATGTGAGAGTAAAGACACCCTGCTCCTGCTCTCCTCCATGCTGCGCCGCAAGTCTGCAGCTTCAGGATGGGAGCCTTCTTCACCTGGCTCTCACCGCTCAACAGGTTCTCCTCAGGGGGAAGAGAACAGTCTCTCTGCTTCACAAGTTTCTCTGGAAAAAAACTGTCTGTTGATAAATGACCAAATAAATGCACCATGAGTTTGAGACTGCAATTCCAATTCACTGTTTCATCTCAGAGTCCAGGGAGAAACTTCTGAAGCAGCGTTTGTGGTTGATGCTACAGAATGCTGAGACGCTCCTCTGTCTTCACCAGGCTGACGCCAACAGGCAGAGCCACAAACCTGCAACACACAGAAATATTCAGGTAAAAACAGAAATGCCAAACAGCAGCTTCATGAAAACATAAACTTACTCTTTCCCAACCATTAGACATGAAACTTCAATTTGAAGGAAAAGTGGAAGAGTTGACAGTTAATCTGGAACATTTATGATTTTAACTCCTTCATAAGTTTTATGAGGCATTCCCAGAGACCTAGCCAGACATCTGCAGTGTCCTGGTCTGGACAGACTTTGGTCCACATAGAGACGGACAGTCTGATAGAGTCAAACAAATCAAAGGTCATCAGGTACAGAAGATCCTTCATGAACACATTAGAAGGAGGCCACAGCACAGTGACACATCATTATGGCAAATGGAACTTTTACTGATTTGTCTCAACCATGACTTAAAATTAGTTTCATATTTTCCATTCTAATGATGAATATTTTTCAAAAGAAATTCGGTTTATTGTGACACCATAATCCATTCTATTTATGGTTTTGGTTGTGTGAGGTTTTTATTTCGGTTTTATTTATTGTTTTTGGTTGTTGTGCATCTTCCACTTCCTTGGTCTTTAAGAAAGTGAACTTGCATCATTATGCCATTATCAAAATATTACTTGAAAATGGTCTCAAAACAGCAATATTATAATTTTTTCACAAAAATTGCTGGGAAAATTTATCATCCAGCAAAATTAGTTCCGGTGACTGGCCCAAGCAAATTTGCATTAAACTTCTGGTATTGGATCTCAGCTCTGTTGGTATTTTGTGGACTGTTTCGTAAAAGCCACAGATTTACACAAGGCCTGCCAGTTCTGACAGGAGGCAATCTGAGGTCCAGGCAGGATGAGGCAGATGAAGGAACAGCAGAAAATGTTTTCTACCTAAACGTTGATGTGAGCTCCAGTGTTGGCAGAAGCAGCTGATGGAGGAGGACAGCAGGAGAGGGGGGGACGTGGTGTCTAGAGACACGGCAAGATGAGCCTGGGCAGCCATGTTTTTGTGTAGATGGGTGTGAGGGCTGCGGTGAGGGGGGGCAGTGGCGTCACTTGGGGCTCGTAGCTGTGGGAGTGGGGGGGTAAATCAGGGCCACGTCGACCCGCTCCAAGCCGTTCTTTGGACAGATGATCTCAGTCAGACCGTCGGGCCGCGGCTGGCTCAGCAGCTCACCTGGAACAGGACGACAGCACAGCTCAACACCAGCACACCCAGTACACCCAGTACACAGAACATTTACACACAGTAAACCTGACTCTGAGTCAGTCTGTAAACTCGGACTCCTAAAGAAATTAGAATGTTAAATCTGTGATGTCACTCATTTTGTTAGCTCAAACTGGTCAGCAGTAGTGCAATTTCCCCACTAGGTGGCAGCAACATATCTCTGTGACTGTGCTGAGATGAAGGTCAGTCATGCATGTGTGTTTGTGACTGATGAACAGATCCAGATACGCTCCACAGAGCCTGAAGGCCTGAAGGCCTTCACCCTGAGTCTTCCCCCGGCAGCTTAAAGAAGGTTTTATCCCAGACCCAGCGGGTCTGGGTTTTAGTGTTGGAATGGTCCACTAAAGCAAAAATACAACAATAATACACAAAGTGATGACGAAATTACAGGAAATATGAAACACCTTTACTGTCTCATGACAGAACGTCCCATTGTTCTTCCTAGACATATTGGTGTGAGGTCAAGCCTGCCAGTCTGAATTCAGGGCACAAGTTTTTCCATTTTCCTGCAGCCCCAACCATTGTTCCTGCTTGTGGCTATTTTTATGATCTCCTTGGGAATTTTGCGCTTGAAGAGATTACAATAAGGGAAAATTTTTATCCGAACACACACCCACACACACACAGTACAGATGCACTGATCCTATGCCCATTTCTCCTACGGGCTAAAAACAAAAACAAGCCGCAGCCTGAGGGATCAACAGGGATCAGCACAATGTGACTGTTTCCAGTATTTTTCCTCCTTGTCTGATAATCAGCCCTGAGCAGATTAAAGTGGAGCAGAGGAATATCCCTTAAGCTTTCAAATTAAAGCACTTTTTCCACCCAAATGGAAGCAACAACTTCCATTAAAATGTAACCATTCAGCTGATTCACACCTAAATATAGAAGGAAGCATCAGGTACTTAGTGACATACAGCATGTTGGGAAGTGTGATGTAGTAACTGTATTCCTATTCAAAGTCAAAGCTGTAAGAAAAACTGGATTTAATCTGAAGAGCAAAGTCTTCATCCTGACAGCATCTGGCAGATCATTGAGATTCTGATCATCAACATTTTGTTTAAAAAACACACAAAAAACATTTCTAAAGACACGTATAGACTGAGTTTGAAACACTATTTTGTATGTGAAAACAAGTTTTCTTTTCAAAAATATTATTGAAATGTATCTACAGTTACATATGTGTGCATGGCAGGACAACATCCATGAAAGAAGCTGTTATTGGACCACTTCTATGAATACTGTCAGGTTTTGATAGAAACATTTCTTCTGTCTTCTCTAGAAGGAGAAGAAGAAAACAAGCGAACAGGAATAGAAGAGTTTAATGTTTGACATTAATGTTTTGCAGTTACTGTAGTCAGGATATCGAGCTGAGTGCAGTTTCCATTCTGAATGCAGAAGAAGCTGTTCTGAACAATAGACTTTAATGTGAGTTGGCCATTAGGAGGAATATTTCTGAATATGTTCACATTTTTATCCAGAAGGGGGGCACCCCCGTCACTCAACAACCCCCACAAATTCCTTTCTGCTGTCTGGATTTCAACATCTCATACAGTTCATTACCCTGAGGAGCAGATTTTAATCCAGCTGAGCTCTGAACAAGTTGAATGATAAGACAAGAATGTTCTGAAAAAGAAGTACAGCCAGCTCTGGGCTCCCGTCACCATGACAGCAGGCAGGAACAAACAAAACCACAGCATCACTCAACATGGTGGAGGAGCCATGAAAACCATTCCTGCTGTTCCATGGTGGTTGACTAACAGCCTCATGAGCGCTGTGTTTCAGTCACCTGAAGATGTCTGCGTTACGATCCGGAGCCTGGGTCTCAGCTCCATCCTGCAGCTCAGCAGTGATCAGATGATCTGGTTTATCTGGTAAACACCATATCCTGCCCCAGCAATATACCAATCACCTGGAGGACAGGACATCTCATGCCTTCCTCAGAAATACTGACCAGATTCACCACAGCTATAGAAATTATGAAGGACATATTCAAGTGACCCAATAATCTCAACTTTTGATAAGTTATGCACAAACACTGTCTGCTCTGGGGAGGATTCACTCACCTCTGCATGTCAGATGCTCATTTGGGATCCAACTGCCAGCAGTCTGGCTTAGCTTCTAACTAATTCAGTAAATAATTATTTGTCCACTTGCAGGCATTTACAGAGCATAGCTATGTCTTCCCTAGATGGTCAGTGATTCTGTAAATATGGAAATAAAATATAATGACACAATGATGTCAGAGCAAACACAACAGATCCAGTCCTGAGGCAGCAAAATGCCAGTTCTTCATCCGTCATCTCAGGCTGTCCTGCCATGTGATTCCTCACATTTAGAACCATGTAATATGTTCTAAATGGAAGGAAGAGATAGAAAACAGTAACCCAGCAGCTTAGGAAGCCCAGAGGGTCATGTTTAGACATTCCAGCAGGAAGGATCTAACACATGCTGCAGCATCTGATGACCTGCCAGATGTTGAAATAATCAATGCAGAAAGCCCAGGATTGTCTGAATAATTCCTGGCAATCCTATTGAGCTTATGAAAAGGATTCCAGCTCAGGAGCTCAGTCAACTCTAACAGGGAACAGCAAACGTTCACAAGCTTTCATATTAGTGCTGTTCTCATATGGCAATGATAAAAGTAAACAAGTCTGAATTACATTTTAATTTAATGTTCTAAGATATGTAATTTATTTAAAGGTCACTCTGTGTTTTTCAGCCATTTTGACTTTGTATAAAGATATTAATGATCTGTTTGTTGTAGGGTCACCTTTAAGTTGACCTCATCTTATCGGGCAGCCTTCCAGTTCAAACAGAACCAAGTTCCAGGTAAAAGGGCTGGATATGCCATCAGCCATATCCAGCCCTGATAATGCTCTGTGCATTATCAGCACAGAGCTCACAGTGGAAATCAATACACTCTTATTCATGCTAATGGAATATGCAGCTCTGCATATTGTTGACGGGTTTGGGCCGGACAGGCTGCTGCTCTGTTTGCTTTGTGCTAAGCTAACAAAATTAAGAAGGAAGTAAGGCCACATTGTTTACTATTAAAGCATCACGCGCTCACCTTCTCTGCTCAGAGACTAAAAACAAGCTCACAGGCAGCACAGAATTACTTTTCATATCAATCAGGTCTGACTAATGACCTGCCTGTTGGAAACTCAGAAATCAGATTTTTTTTTTTCCCAATCGGTTAAGGCAGCACACCTTTGTACTACTCCAGTCTTCTTTGAGAACCATATCACCGAGAGAAAAAGTCAAAGTTTGATGTTTTCAGTATCAATGATGTGTTTAGAAAATAAAAGATTTCTACTTCAGGAACCAGGGTAGTTTTCTGGGGTCATCAATACTCCAGGTTTGAAATTTATCACCCAAATCAAATTCTTATACAAAATTATTAGATTACAATATTAAAATGTTACAAAAAAACAAATACATTTCAGTATTTACTGTAGTAGATAAATTGGTTTATAACATATATTTTTTTAATTTTATTTTGGAAATAAAAATATTGATACTCTTTAGGAATGTTGTGTCTTTTATTTTCAGGAAAACTATGAATGTCTTTGTTCATGTTTGAAGGACAATCAGCCTCCAGTCACCCTGCAAAGATGGCTGGATGTTGTTATAATGTAGCTCTTAAAACTACAGTATGTAATAAACAATATACTCTTTACATATTTGTAGCCTAGCAGATATCAAGCAGGAGGGTGTGACTGACCAAGCTAAGACCCTCCCCCTGTCCCTGATTGGTTGTTTCTGATCACTGGGAGGAGACAGAGGAGCTTGTTTTTGGGGGGGGGTTCAGTTCATCTGTCTGTACTAAACTGTCCGGACATAGTGACAGTTTTGAAAAACAAAAAAATGTAAAAAAATAAATAAAAAAAAAACAAAGTCTGACTTTGCCAAAGCTAGTTGTGGTGAAAAGAACAAGGGGTGAATTGGTGAATTGTTAGGAAAGATTTCAAAACACAAATTTTAGAAGAAAAAATCCTACAGTGCTGTGAGCTCACAGTACCAACATTGATATTAGAAAATACATGAGATCACATGTATAGATATCACATGTCTGCAGGTGTCAACAGGAGGAACAGAGGCAGAATGAGAGCAGCTGAGGGCCGGAGCCTCCGGCTGAATCAGCTCCTCCTCCACTTCCTCTGTCTGACAGAGAGGAGTCACACTGTGACCCTCACAGGCCTGATTTCAAAACATGGAGGAATGCTCACCCAAAATACACAATGCACCCACACACACACACACACACGCACGCACACACACACGCACACACACACACACACACACATGCCTTCCTCCACAAACACTGCAGGTAGAGGAATGACTTTTTTTGGCTCCTACTGTCCCCCCCCCAGCCACCCTCCTTGGCTTCTCCTAAATGGTTTCCAATCGCAGCCATAAAAGGAAACGGACACTTCTGCCTGAGCAGCAAAAGTTTTCCTGTCTCCAGGAAACTCCCACTGGGATGTCATGGCGCGTTTCGAGGGTCTGCTTCATTCACAAGCTTCAGCACAACAACTCAGACTTCCTATTAAACTTCCTCTTCCATTGTGAGTGTGTGTTGAAAGGAAGAACGGCTGGACTTTCAGGATTTCTTTATCACTGAGTACCGCAGTAGCAGAGAACAATGAACAATGTGCTATCTCTCAGACTAAAGTATACATGCTGAGATTCTGACACAGCCAATATGATTCCAGTGATTACTAAGTACCAGAACCACTAAATACATCTTGCATTAAATAGTACTGTCAGTGATGTTGTTTTTGTTCTGTATTATGTGTTTTGTTCTCTGGGGTTTCTTGGTTCACCTTATTCTTCTTTCTCTCCTCTATTCTCTTCTCCCTCTTCACCTTTTAACTTTTTGCACCACTTCTCTCTATTTCTTTTTTTCTTTCTTTTCCATTTCTGCATCCATGACATTTGATGTAAGGCCTAAACCCAGAGCAATGAACCCAGCGCAGAACCAGTTGGTCTTCTGCTTCTCCATCCAGTAGAGGAACATTGAGGGACTCTGCGGGATGAGAGTATCACTCTGCTAAATCAGCAAAATTCATATTTCACTTTAACTACTCCACTTCCACTATCTGGTTTTTGTGTCTGCAGGGGACATACTGTAAATACTTTTGAGGAATGTTTATCTAAGGAGGTGAAGAATTATGTACATTTGTATGACTCTTCATTAAATAACTACTAATACAATAACTGACTGTCAAATGGCCAAAACCTCCTGGATGGAAACTGCAACATCGTTGGCAAAAAGCAAAGAGGATAAAGGGAGGGAGGGGAAACGGAATGGGGCGGAGCCAATCACTGGCCACGTTTTCTCTTACATCACGGGCAACACTGAGTTTTTTGCAGCAGTTTAGGTCAACACAGGAACAAACTTCATTTTAGGCAGGGGTCAGGGTTCAACAGACGTCAATTCATTTTAATAGTGATTTTAGAAAACCCAGCTGACTCCACAGAGTTGACTTCAGCATTCAGGCCCAACATGGAGCTCAGCCATCAGAACCCTCCGGAGCTTCAGGTGTGATGCGACCTTTCCAGCAGAAACCAGAGCAGCGCCACCTCCCACAGCGACTGCAAATAGCCGTCAGTTCAGGTTGCGACGCTGCACACGTCTGCAAGCTGGGCGGCACGACTGCCACTCATAATGAGGTCGTTGTGTGCAGAGGATGAATGGGTTCACAGCAGCTGCTGGGAGGCTGGCAGAGGCCACCGGCTCAGATGGAGGATTAACAAAGCACTGTGTTAAAAGGGTGGATCAACCAAACACACACATACACACCCACACACACACACACACACGCACACACACACGCACACACACACGCACACACACACGCACACACACACACACACACGCACCCCCCCCCACACACACACACGCAAAATGCTGAAGGTTGAAACTCTATAGCATACCTCTGTCTCAGGAAATGATGTACCGTACCTTATTTTAGAAAAGTTCTCCTCATCCAAACATAAGAGAATAAGTTGGAAAACTTTAACATCTGATATAAAAATGTGGAACTAAGGAAACTGCAGAAGCTGCCAGGCTCATGAGCTCAGCTGTCCCTGTGCTTTTTATCTCTTGATCCTTTTTGATAAAGTAAACAATAACCTCGGCTGCCAGTAGTGACAATTTTGGGCTCCAACAGAAACTACAGCAGCTCTAAGGAGCTCTGCAAGCCTTTGCTAGCTGCACTGGATGAACGCAGGATGTGTGAAATGGAGCGGAATGAGCAGGGAGGATGGGCTCAGAGAACCGGCCCACACTAGAAGTTCAGCGCCTTCTGATGAACTCAGCATCATCTTCAGGAATGTTTGGCCCGGAAAGCCAGAAACATGACTGCAGATGCTGCTTACAGAAACCAAGCTGAAATCTAATTCAGTCACAATGGAGGAAGGTGTGTTCCTGGGTTGGACAGATTGTTCCTCAGCATACAGTAGTGAGGCTCATCACTCCTCTACTATCCCTCCACTAACTCACTTTTTATTTTATTTGTTACACAATTATTCCTCTGAAATAATTATTCTCAAACAAAACTGAAAGTCAGTCTTCCATCCATTCATCAAATCATTTTACCCATGTTTCTATTTACAGAGCTGCAAGGGGCCAGATGCACCATGCTGCTCCCACTGCTGCTGAGGGGAATGTGGAGACCAGGTAGGCTAACCTGCATCTTTTTGGACTGTGGAAGGAATATGGAGTGCCAGGAGAGAACCCACCAGGAAAACATGCAAACAGCCTGCAGAAAGGCTCCAGACTAGGATCTGAGCCCACAGTTCAGTCCTGGTTCAACTCCCTAACACATCCAATCAGATTTGCCACATTTCAGGGAGAAAAACAGATTATTTATCTAAAAGTAATATCCAAAGCTTCATACTTAAGGCTACACACTGTGGATCACTGTCAGCTGGAATGGGAAAACTCTCTCTCTCGCTCTCTCTCTCTCTCTCCCTCTCTCTCTCTCTCTTTCTCTCTCTCACACACACACACACACACACACGCACACAGCTAGCAGAGCTGCATTTTTCAGGAAAATCAGAGACCTTCTATTAACCAGCTCTACAGGAGAAACTTCTGGTCATAAACTCTTCTGTCTGTCAGAATTAATTACATGTCAGTGCTATATATTCCAACATTGTTATAGAGACCAGATTTTGCAGATGTGTGGAAGTTATTTGCTTTTCTATGGATGTTTATAGGGTGATGATTTAATGAAAACTGTTCAGCCTGCAGCTCCATGGCTGGCCCTCATTCCTGTTATTATGCCAACACTGCTGTCCTGCCTGGAGAGAAATCATTAAAGCAGATACATGCATGGTGGCTGGAACAGCTGCACTCAGTGTTGCAGGTGGATCTGAGAAGCACAGCAAGGCATCACTGCAGCTGCAGAGCAGCAGAGTGTAACGGCACAGACAGGGACGGAGAAAAGAGGGAATCCAGCTGAGCTGTCCAGTCCTCTGGGGAGTGGAAATTACGTTACATGTTGCTTGTTTTGAAATATTTTCTTTCAAGGTCAACTTATGGACTTCTGATTGCTTGAAAATGAAATTTTAACCCTTTCCAGATTGATGGGAACCAACAATAACTTTTTTTCCTTGGTGATGTATAAACACACACCAGAATGGCCAGACTTTGTTTTTCAGAAGCAGTCACAGTGATGATAATGTAGATGAGTTCATAAATGCATTTTATTAACAAGACATGGCTACTGTGAACAGCTTGGGCTTAGAGGTGCGCCGATCTATCATCCAGCTGATTTATCAGCACCGATTTCCTTGATTTTGGTAGATCAGTGATCGGACGATACTTACATGTGAAGCTGATCTTATCCTCCGATCTTATCTACCTCAGCAAAGCCTACAAATCAGCCACTGTCCTCTGAAGAGAGAGGTCTGACTGACAGACCGGCCCACCAGGTCATGTCTGCAGGTTTGCAGTTAACAACAGTCACCCCACTGTTGTTAACTCAGCGACTTTCTTGGTACATTTAGCAACATTTCAGACAAAAATATTTGGTATCGACCAAAACTGGAATCAGCAGATCAGGCTTTTTAAAGATGGGTAATCGGCTGGAAAACTTCAATTGGTGCAGCCTTACTGGGGCTCATCTGGACTTATCTTTTAACTTTTATTTGACAGTACTAGTTGATGAGCGCTGCTCATCTGAGGCTGGTATGACCTGATTTAAGTCATGGTCAATGTAAACCTAAATAGAAAAGAAATGAGGCAGAATCCTGCTTACTGCGACTAAATGACTGAATGACCTCAGAATCTACTGAGCTTCTCTGTTGCTCACACTTTTAGTTTAATCATGCTCTTAGGCTATCTGAATGAGTTCAGTGTCCTGGCTGAGGGCAAAGGTTCTGTTCTGAATCAGAACAGCAGAACCATGGAGGTTAAACAGTTTTTGCTGGGATCCGAATGAAAGAGCAGATTAAAACCTTCAGCCCTAAAATAGCAGAGAGCAGAGAGCAGTGGTGGCCTGAGGATCTGTTAACTTTTTTGTTCTGACAAATTGGTGGTTGCTTGTGGTGAGCAGCAGCAGCCGCCATCTTGGCTTCAGTTACTCTGCTGTTTAGCTGTGAAAACAAGCAGCCACAAAGAGCCTCATGTTAAATCCCAATTGGGCTTTTCAGCCATGGCAGAGAGCAGTGAAGTAGTAAGGTGTTCTGATCCAACTGCATCCTGAATGTTTAGGGCAGACATCTTTAGTGCACGACCACAACTGACTGCTTCTGTGTTTTTACTCCGTCTCTTCCTCTCCTCCAAGCCCCCGGATGACCTTTCACCCCGAGCCTGGCTCTGATCCTCTGATGGGATGTACCTGCTAAAGAAGAGTGCTTCCTCTCCACTGTCACCCCGTGCTTCCTCAGGATGAGACAACACTATCCTGAGTAAATACGATTTAACTTAATAAGTTTAAAAACTATTTACATTTTACTTGTATTTATTGAGTATTTATTTAACCAGAAGGTTTCTTGAGGTCTTGCTCTGTTGCTGCTGCCCCAACAGTTGACAGCAGGAGAGATGACGCTCTCAACATTCTGATAGAAGATCTGGAGCATCTTCCAGCAAACCTTGAAGTCCAGTCTGCTCTGTTCCTTCTTAAAGATGATTCACTGTTTTGTCTCCAGTCCAGATTGCTGTGCTTCTGAACATGGAGGTATTTATATTCCGCAACCATCTCCACTTCGCATTGTGGCTCTTTGCAGCCCCAAAGCTTTGAAGATCCTTTACAACTTTTCTCAGACTGAGGCAGGTCAGTGGCTAGTTTACAGCCATGAATAGTGGAATGAACTCAATTGATTTGAACTAAATTTGCTCCAAATTGAATAAAATACAACTGATAATCTGCAAATTATGAGTTGGACCAGTTTGTATTTCGATGGCATAATCTCGGTGACCAAACTGGGTGAGAAACTCTCCAGGTTTCCTAACTCATTCATTATCAAACCTGTGTGTACTAAGGTTCACACACACCTGACTGAGTAAGCTGCAGCCTGATTCATGTGACGAAAGAGCAGGATTACTGCAGGGTGACGTAACAGGATCGTCTCTCTGCCGACACATTACTCACCAGCCAAGATATGAAACAAACCTCCTTTCATCAATTAACTCTGAAGAAAGAGTTAATCAATGAAATGAAGGAAAATGTGATAAATGGTATTTCTAATTGTTTTTTACCTCACAAATTAATCAAATGAACTTTGTTGGAGGTCATGTTGGTTTGTTGGCATGAATCCTTTAAGACATCAGCTTACTTCAGCGTTAACAGACTCTGAAATCTGCTTTAATCAAGTTCTAACATTTTAACTCTGCAGGACAGAGCTTTGTCATTGAAGGAGACGTCATGAATTCTTTCTTGGACTGAGGAACCCAATCGCCATGGTGCTGATCTTAATCTGTTCAAACCCACACTGAGCTCTACAGTCATGATTTGTCTGCAGATTCATTTCCTAAATAAAACATCCAAATGAAGACTATAGTGGGATGTGATATTATCCGTTTACTCAGAGGTGGTACATCCGCTAACAAACAAAGTGCTCTGCATCCACCGGACAGGTACAGAGCTCATATCTGATCCTGGAGTTCCAAACTGGAACAGACATGTTTTAGCACATCTCTGTGACTAAAACATGATTTGAACATGGAATACTGGAGAGTGAAACAACACACAGGATGGAAGCAGTGCTCGGATTCTAGCTGATTATCATGGCTGAAGTAATGACACCAGAAAGTCTTAGTCCACTCAGAAGTTCCTCCTTCAGTGACTCAGAGGGAGTAAAGGGATCTGTTCAGACCTGTTGCATATTCTCCAACAATAACCATCCTCAGGTTTCCCAGCAGAGACAGTCACCCGTCCCCTCCCTCTCTAACACACCCATCCTGTGAGGAGCGTCTCCAGTACACAGAGAAACCACAGCATGTTCTCCCCTCAGACTGCTGCTCACACACTTTGGGTTTTTTTAAAAGAAGGAACTGCAGATGACTTGCAGTTCCCTTAAGAGAGAGCATGGCTCAATTCACACACAAAGGAACCTTCCAGCTCATCAAAAAGCCCAGAGCTGATAGAATGCAGCGATGCACCATCCATCCAGTCACTTACTACACCAGTCTGCAATTCCCTATATAGAGCTGACAGTGATCTCTAATTAACATGACATGCACCTCTTCCTCACTATGGGTGGAAGCCAGTGCAGCTGGAAAAATCTGGAAGGTCAGTACAGAAGTTTAAGTTATGACTTTAAGAGTCTATGGTCTCTTCATTTACAGGACGGAAAATATAGAAGTTAAACTGACTGGACCTACTTTTTTGTATTAATGAGTTATCAGACTGTGTAACAGTTAGTATACAATGGCATTAAAATGATTTGACAATAAATTACTTTTTTCCAGACTGAACTGTTTAAAATGACTTAATCTATTGGAAAAAAAGGTTTTTCTTCCCGTTTTTGGTCCAGATGGTGTTGCTACAACCCTTTAGAATTAGTCAAGAGGAAATAATCTAATCTGTTTTAGCTTCAGACAAAACATCTTGCCTCACTCCACTTCAGCATCTGCGAGTTACCATGGCAACGACCTCAAGGCCAGCATGAAGATTCACAACCAAAGCAAGAAAACACTTACTGGTACTTTAAATGAAACAACTGATCTCATGTTATCTCTCTCTATTTAATCTAACAGATTACAAGATGTTCTGGTTCTGAAGGACAAACACATGGACCCACATAGCTGATGACATTAAGATTCTTTCTCCGTCATGCTCCTTACCAGGAGAAGGGCTGCTGTTTTGGGTTGTGGGTTAAGGACTAAGGTGTGAATTAAGCTAAAATTCACTGATCAGTTTGTGGGATTTCTGCCTTTGGTTTATTTGCATAGTTTTATTCATAATTATCCCCTCTTATAGTTACACTTGTCTCATGTTAAATGTTTTATTTCAATGTACACAGTTCAGTTGGTTTCAGTCTCTTCCTCATTATTGACACTTTCAGACGATAAAATGAAGAACTAAACATGGAAAAGCCTACTTTGATTTTTTTCACATCTTCATACTATATTTGTAATACAGTAAAAGCGGTTTTGAAGCAGACAGCTAAAAGGTCTGCTTCTTCAAAATGAAAAATCCCCTCAACATGTTGGAGGGCAGTGGCAGTTTGAGGACTGAGCAGCTGGAATGTGGACTAACTAATCAGGACAAACAGCAGCTCTGCTTCATTCAACACTTCACTCAGTCACTGTCAGTAGAAAGCTGCTGCTGATGGGAATATTTGGAAAAAACATCATATTGTGGAACTTACCCAGACTTGCATTTTTTGTTTTTATTTATTTTTCTTCTAAAATCTCAGAAAAGCAGTTAATACATGTGTTTGGTGTTGAAATGTAACAGTCGTGCTACAGTAAATCTTCTATAAACGTCTAATAACCAAACAGGAGTAAAGCATTCTACTCAGACTGCATGCAGTCAGTTAAAGAAAAAATAAATAAATAAATAAATTATGAAGTTGTTGGAAGTGACTAAAGTGTCTCTGTTCTAATGCTTAAAACAGAGAAAGGAACACAACCATAAAATTGTTAATGTTTCAGTAAAATGTGTTCCCAGGAGGATTTTGGCGTGGGAATGATTTAATATGTCATCCACGTTGCTTCAGTTTGCTAAACTTAAGCTTGAGGCAGAAACATGAGCCCTCAGTCTGAACATGTTCTAACTGCTACCTGGCTCAGGTTCATCACAAATATACATGTGAAACAAATGAGTGCCGGAGCCGCCCTGCAGCTAAAGCCGCGCTACAGCTGAGAGGGTGACGTCTGGGAGGACTGGTGCCTCCTCTCCTCTCCTCTGCTCCACTCCGCTCTGCTCTCTGATGCACAGTCTGCCGCTCCAGAGTCATTTAAATAAGATCGGCTGCGTCTGAGTGCCCTGCTGCTCAAAAACTCAGGATAATCCCAGCAGATCCTGTAACTGGATTAAGAGTCCGACCAAGATCTACAGCAAGAATGAAAGTCCTGTGACAAGCAGCTGCAGCCACACGTGTCCTCCGGGGTAAACCCCAACCCACACACACACAGCTACACACACACACACACACACACACACATTTTACCACCAAAAGTACATAGAGCAAACAACTTGTTAATCATTTATTAGATCTACTGAAGACTTTCAGCATCTCTCTATCAGGTTCAAGGAAAACATTTTACAAGCTGAATCTAAATCATTTTACTACTAAAGATTTCTTGTTTACTTGCCCATTTAACTTAATGATTGTGTTCAGAAATATACATCTTTATGATATTTTAGATAATTTACATATTTAAAATTGTTACAGCAATGGGGAACAGGATGTCACATTTTATGATGCTGGACATAATAAAAATGATCATAACGAAGTTGTAAAATAACCTTCGTATTAGCAAGTTTCTGGAACAGCAGTAAACCTGACGCACAAGCAACGTCAGCAAACAGCCAGTGGTTAAAGCTGCAGTATGCGACTTTTATGAAAAATATATATTTTATTTATTTGTTAAAACTCTCACTATGTCATGGCAGATAATCTATGAAAAGATCAAACTCCTCCATCTTCTCCCTGACCAATTGGCATCTAGAGAAATTAACTCCAGTCAGAAACAACAGGTCAGAATCAGTGGGAGGGGCTTAGCACTGTCAATCACCCTTGTGTAGATGTGCTAATGGTGGAGAAATAGTTTATCATTCCAGGAAAATCGTTTATTCATCATCATCAGTGGCCAAGCTAACGAGCCTGAGCATTCATTGTGGGAACAAGATGTAGCATAGCAGAGAGCAAGAGGGAGGATGTGAGCAGCACATACATGATGTGACTGACAGCCCCAAGTGTTTCTCATGGAGCAGTGTATCTGTGAGGTGGCAGCAGGTCTACAAGGAGAAGTCACTTGGTTTTTTCACTGATTATCTGTTTCATATTCTAAAGAGAGTGGTAGTTTTAACAAATATATATACTGTATAGAAAAAAATAGAGCTGCACAGTGGCGCAGTTGGTAACACTGTTGCCTTGCAGCAAGAAGGTCCTGGGTTTGATTCCCGGCCTGGAGTCTTTCTGCACGGAGTTTGCATGTTCTCCCTGTGCATAGTGGGTTTTCTCCGGGTACTCCGGCTTCCTCCCACAGTCCAAAAACATGACTGTCAGGTTAATTGGTCTCTCCAAATTCTCCCTAG
>CAEFZX010028730.1:0-21742 GCA_903066825.1 Alfaro cultratus
CATTCTTGTGTCACATTGAGGGACTCCCAGCCAATCAGGCAACCCAGCATGAAACTAACTAAGTCAACCTTTTTTTTTTTTAAATGTTCTGCAACGGATGTGTGGATTTGAATGTTTGGGTTAGTAATCTACTTTGTTGAAAACCAATAAAAATATTCAAATATAAAGATATATGTTTTGGAGGATGCTCCTGCTTCCTGCATAAACTCAACCAGAAATGCCAATGATGCCATCTAGTGTCCACGGTTTCCCACAAGCTTGCAGTTGTCAATTTAGAAAACAATAATGAGAGAATAGATGTGGGACAAAATTTATTTCTGCCATTCTTATGGCGAAATTAGTCTGGTAGCAACAGATTTGTAGCCCAAAAGTTCAAGTTTGGTTTAATCAGACTACTACACAATTCTTCAAAGGAGGATTTTAGAATACAACCAATACTTGAAACACAATCTTGCAGCTCCTTCTGGGCTGTTGATGGCCTCCATGCTGCCTCTCTGCCTGATTTCTATCTTGATTTAATTTTTATTTTTGAGTAGGTGGTACAATCAGTTGAATAGCCTGAAGGATAACATGAAAAGCCCACTTAAACAATGGTTTCCAGCATGCTCAATGATACAACGCAATTTGTATCAAAATTAATTTCTGGAAAAAAATAATAATAATAATTTGTTATGTTATTGTTGCTTCAAATTTCCTCTAGTTATTGATGACTCTCTTGTGTAAAATGCCACTTGGACAACTTCACTTTATTCAAGTTCACTAGACCTGATGGAAGATGAAACCTCAAGTAAATTTTGAACCTCTTTTCCAAAAAAGATTTGATTGCTTAAATCTTACAGAGTGAATGTCAAATCAAAGATGGAAAAGTTTTTTCTTTTACATTTTGTTGAAAAGACATGGGATTTTGAAAGTACTGTGAACACTTTTATATAAACACTAGCACTTCTGAAGAGTTCAGAAGATGGTTGGTGAGTGGAAAACAGCTTGTCATTAAACTCAATGTAAAGATTTCCTAAAATTAAACTATGTATATTAGTTAATATAGAAATTTCACTGATTTGAGATTTCAACAAGATGGAATAGTGGCAAAATAGTTACAGTTTCTAAATCTAACAATCTTTCAAATACGTTTTGATCGTATTTGCACAACTTTGAGAAGCACGGATGAAAATCAAAATCTTCATGGGAGAATTAGAGTTCTGCAACATAAAACCAGCAATCACTGTAAGGAAGGAATTTCATCTCCAAGCCAAAGCTCCGCTCCATCGAGCCTCTCAGCTTCACTTTGTTTTCATTGTAGATGGTGAGTGTTTTGACTGTTACAAAACAAACTAAAGGGAACATCATATAATTAAGGTGTTAGACATTTCATGAGCTTTAATCCCTCAGACATTGCATAAACCTGCAATAACATGCAGAAGTGTTATACAATCAGATTTATGCGATGGTAATTTACACGGAAAGCTGCGAAAGTTTTTGCTGCCAGGCCTCCCAGACTAGACAGTCCATGTAAAGGATCATTTACACTCACAGGAACAAAAAAGTCATGAGGCCGGCACAGTCCTCCAGCTCTCCAGCTCTTCAAAATCAGCAGAAAACCTTTCTAAGCTCGCATTGCCTCAGTTTTCCACTGGAATGACTCAGAGCCGGCAGTCCGACGAAAAGCTGTGACTTAAAAACAGGACAGAGAGCTGGTGGGTGTTAGCAGAAAAACAAACACCGTCTGGTCAGTGTGCCACAGTCTCTGAAGATCACAAACTTAAGGCTTGGCGTCGATAGCTGAGCCTGAATAAACATTTCCAGTCAGACTCTGAACCGAGCCGTCTGTCGATTGTCCACAGAACAGACTGACCGGTTGGCTGTTTGGACAAATGTCTTCAATTTCCCATGTTGTCTGCCATATGATCTAACCCTCCCAGCTATAAAAAACAAAAACAAAAACAAAAAAACAAACTATTGACTTATGCTACTTAAAGTATAAAAGTTGTGTCTAGTTATTCTTTCCTTTTCAGTCAGCTGTTAATTGTTTGGGTGGACACTCCACCCACATCAGCCAGGATGTCAGTCATTCTCGTCTAACCAGCAGCTGTTGTGAGGACATTTCTTGTTGACCGAAAACACAACTAGTGAAGAGAGTAGGAACCAACCACAGACCGCAGCTATGCAAAACTTGGTTGGCAGACCGGTTACACCTGTACAGTACGAATCATGATTAAAACACCCAAAACACTGCTCAGAGATCACTTAATTGACCAAATCTCATGTTCTCATTTGGAGTCTTGCTTGCATTTTTAAGCTAAGAGACAGGCACGTTGCAGAAAAAGCCTGGAGCTGCAGATGAGAGAACGAGGGGAGGAAAAAAAAATACCAACAGTGCAACGTGGCAACTGAACAGCTGACTGCTTTCCTCATTCAGGCCCAGTTCCATAAAAAGACAGCCTGCACATTATTCCCTTGAGCAATACACACACAATTACATCTCCTTTAATGTTTGCACTGTTCACTACACAGACACAATCCTTTTTAATCATTAAAAAATGACATATTGTTACAATTAAATGGGTAGTCGGCGACAAACACAGATTTAAAATCTTTCCACAAATTTACTTCAGAAAACCCTTTAAAGCACAGAAAGTATCTCTTTTAAAGTTGTTCAGTAATTTTGGATAACTTCAATTTGCAGTTTTAGACTGCGGGTATGTTTTGCTCTCACAGGATGATTTAAGTTTTGCCTTAACACACATAACAGTCCACTGGATGCAACACAAGCCCACACTGAATACTAAAGCCCAGGATCTGTACCAGTTGTTAACTTTGTACTAGCTAGTAAATAGTAACTTCAGTACATCATGTAAGCAATTAACTTCGGCTTAGATTTGCAGAATATAAAACAAGTAAAAGGCATGGGGAAAAAAAGACCAATGTCTTTAAGAAAATGCTACTATAATAGAGCTGTAATGCTTAACATCATAGAAGTTGTTTTATTCCCACTGAGGTTCTTAAGTTATTAGCGAGGGATTTTCTCACTGATTACTCAGAGCCTCGTTTATTGAATTATTTATTCCTTACAACATTAGAAAAAATTATTTATTAGATTTTTATGACCACATTTTTCTTCATGTCAGTAAAATTAAATATATAAAAAGTTTGCCTGACTTTTTTTTAATTAACGGAAAAAACCTTCAATTCATGTAAATGTGTCTGTAATAATTTCTTTCAGTTTTCTTTTATCTCCCCTTTGCTAGATTAAATAGTTTATTTTGTGAACCAAGTTCCTAAATAATTTGTATAATATTACGTTTTTTAAATGTCTAAAATAAATGAATCTATAACAACAATTCAAGGAAGTTTTATTGAACATACTTAAGTTTTTGTTTGTTTTTTTTATTTATTAAAGATTCACACGATTAAGGTCTTTTCTCCACTATTATGCACTTTGAAAACATATCTTTCATTTAAATTTAAAAATCTGAAAGTTTGTGACAAAAGCTTGGAGTTGTGATGAATGGGAATAATATTGTAATTCTTTAATTCTCTGTTGAACAATCTTTCTACTGTGTGTCCTTAGAAAATAAAAGTCGCATTTGGTATTGAAGCCCAAAAACGAAAATACAAATTCTCTTGATATGTCTGACAATATACCTCACTCAAATGTCAAATCGAGGGTTTAACCTAAGTTGTGATTTCTGTGACCACTTACCATAAGATATTTTTAGAATATGAACATGAATATTGATGTAGATATTTGTTAATATATATGCACACTCCATCTAAAATCCAAAACTTGTTGAATGGACATGGCAGTTCTCAAATGATGCAACTTCCTGAACACCAACTTTCTGACTTTTGTCCAGGTCAAACAGACCGTATCTCCATAACTTTACCACCTTATCTGCACGCAGAGTACACTGTGTTTTACAGTTATGTCATGGGATCAAGTACAGTTAAAATGCAGTGTATGGGCTCCGAGGCCCTGGGGGTCTCACCTTTTGGGGGTCGTCGTAGAAAATCCCGATGGACCTGAGGTTGGGGCCGATGCTGTAGGTCTCCGTGAAGGCTGCACCGCTGTCCTTGTAAGCGCCCTGCTTGAACTTATAGGCGACAGTGACATTCCTAATCGGAGGGGCTCCCGTTTTAATGACCACCTCCGAAAGGAGCCCCGAGTACACCAGCAGCCCACCGACCGTCAGCACCAAACACAGCAGGAGGAAGAGTATCAGGAGGAGCAGAACCGAATCGGACATGGTGCAGCTGAAGTCAGTCAGGGCAAATCTGAACCGTTCCCTCCAGACACCCGGTAACAGTGGCCGTCCAAACAACACGGAGGAGAAGCGCTGTGGTTTCCGATAAAAAACGACGCAGCGGAGACTGTTACTAGCACATAAACAATACAGAAAGCTAAAGCACTGGAAGCGCTGGAAGTCTGGAAGGAGCGTTCGGTGAAGGTATTTCCCCAAACAGGGAAGCACGCTTCCCGGATGGCCCATTGTTGCAAATTCAGGAGGGGAGAGTCGCTAACATAAGACATATAAAGCTAATTTCTCCTCTTAACTTCCACCAGTAAAATACAAAGCATTTATATTAGTCAGAGGAAAACGCGGAATTCCCGTAGATAAAAATTAATTACTATACAGAAAGACGACACCAAAGGTTTTAACTGAACAGAACCCCCCTATTTAGCTGACTGTGGTCCAACCCAGGCGGTCATTAGGGAACGAGCTGAGAAAAGCGACAGAACTTAGTTTGTTTTTGTTTTTTTACCTCTTTACTACGAAGGATTTGTCAAATATTTATGTGATAATTTGACTAAAAATCTAAATAATAATAATAAAAATTTCGCTATGCATATATTTGGATAGACTTATACGATTATTACAATGTGATTTATTAAATACAGAATTAAGTTAAATGTATAATGAAATTGAAACATATTTTATTTATCGTAAAGGGAAATTAAATGCTGTAACTCATATCCAAGTATCTTCAAAGAGTCGTTGTGGGTGGTGATGCTGTGGGCAGGAAGGATCTCCGCTAGCAGTCAGTCTTCCAGCCAATCTGAGTAGGCCTCTTAATGAAGACAGTCTCATAACTGTCATGATATTCCTGGGCAGCGGAGACTATATCCCATTGTAGCCTATTCTGGATGAAACCATAATTTGTTTTTCAGTATTGTACAAAAATCCATCCAGATGCACGACATCCAAATCTAGCAAATTAAAACTTTTTATTATATTTCCAAATTAGATATATTTATTACTGTATTCATTATTTTATATTTCTGTGCTACAGTTGACCATAAAATAACTGAACCTGTCAGTTTGTTTTGTCAAATAGATCCCAAAATTTTATAGGTTTACTTGCACAGGAGTTTAACTGAGGACCAGTCACTTTGTTGCACTTCTGACTGATCAAATTACACAGGGTTGTAATTAAGTGACTTCTGATTTTACTTAGAGATCTAATGGGATGAATACTAATGAATCCAAATGGCCACCTCACTATTGAGAATTATCTCTCCTGATCAATAAAAGAAAGCCAGGATGTGCTGCAACACATAAATTAGGTAGATCTGCTTTCAAGATAAAATTAAGTAGTAATAAATAACTTGATCAGAAATTTTAAGTTACAGACTGAATTTTATTTATACACCATTTTTATTTAAATTATCACATACTATAAAGTTTAACATTATGACAAATGTTTTGTCGCACTTCAGACCCAAATACTACATTAGTATTATTACATGCTTTTGCAATGAAATCAGGAAATATTTGACATCATTGTGCTAAAAAGTGTCTGTACCGCTTTATTTTCTGTTTTTCATATATTTATAACTTAAATCTCTTCATTGAGACCAAAGAAGAACCAAAATAAAGCCCATTGTTTGTGTGGCAAAAAACTTGGTGAGTAAGTCTGATTATGATTAAAGACATTTTGGACCTGAGTTTAAGTGGCGGTACTTCCTTATTCAAGAGTCAGCAATCCACCTCTGCTTGTGTTTGATTTTCCAGTTCAAGGGGTCAACAATTTAAAAGTCCAAAACAACTTGGAACAGCATGTTAATACCGTTATGAAGCTGTTCTTTTCTTCAGGCTCCAAGTAGGTCGCCTCCGATTGTGCCGACTACTTAACTCATTCAGGAACCTTTAAAACCTGTTGTTTTCATATTCTCACTTGATTAAAAGTTTTAACATGGATAAAAGCAAAACTACTTAAAAGTTAAAACTTTGCTTATTATATTGAAATATAGCCTCGTGTAATTGCTCGTTTTTGGCAAAATGTATAAAAATATGTTAGATTATGTTAGTCAAGACTGCTCAGTTTCAAAGGATATAATACTATGATATAGTTTGGAAGCTAAGTAGATGTAAGAGACACCAAATTTATTAGTCAGAATTTATTAGTTGAATATGCTTTTATTGTTTATGTGCATTATAGCTCACAGGTACCCCACCCAATTTGTTTTATTATAATAAGTTCATTCTTCATTGTAGTTTGTTCATTCCTTCAGAACTTGGTTTTGAGTCTGTCTTGTGCCTTGATCCTTGGTACTGATATTTCCTATATGTCATTGAATGCGACCTCAAACGGGCCTTTTTGCGAGGCAGTGGCTGTTTTCGTTCTTCTGAGGAGCGTTAGGCACCGAGTGCGACAAGCTGAGTTTTTGTGTTAAAGGTAAATAAAACCGTTTTCATTCGCAAAGACAACTCTGGACGTCATCTGTGCCTAATTCCAGCAACATAGATGTATTTACATTAAACATTTGAAACAAACAACGTAAGCAGAATTATTGTGATCAAAGTAATCTATTATTTACTGGCTGACAAATACAAGATTTTATTCAGAACATACAGTAACAGTAGTCCTTTATAAGGCATGTTAAGATTCAAAAATACATCCCATGAATCCTTTAAACTGTCCAGTATTTTGTATTTTATTGCCTAATCATAAACAAACTATGATTAAATATTGGCCAATTAGCATTTAATAGCATAAAAAGTTCTATTAAATCTATTAAACACAGAAAACAAGATTAATCTGTAAATTCCATTTTTTAAAACGAAATAAAACAGAAGTTTACATATTTAAGTTTTACTCAGAATCTTCTGTACTGTCCTCCTTTCTGCTGATCCTACTGGTTTCCTCAGAATCACCTTCCTGGTCCTGCAGAAATAAAAAAAAAAAAAAAAACATTATTTATTTAAAATACATAATTTACTTCAGGACAAACTTTCAAGTAGAGCAGCGGTTCTGTAGAGAAAATCTGGACTTCTGTGAAAACTGTGACGAAAGCTATCAGCTTTCAAGTCAACTCCAGAAGTTTTCATATAGAGGTTGCTGCTCTCTAGAGTCTAAGCTGTCTGTCAGCAGGACTCATTTAAATTTCTACATGTATATTGCAATTTTGATGTCTCAAAGAATGTTACAAAAGTTCAAACGTTTTTCATTTGAAAGTGAACAAACTTATCCCCAACACAGCTTAAGAAAACAGTTCCTTGTTATAGTTATGTTTATGAGATTTCCAGTCCTCATCATGTGTTGCAGAATGTTTTTATGGCCGCAGCGCCAATCAGTTAAATTGTGACCATTTCTCAATTGGTTCAAAAAGTAAAAACCACCATTACTGATTTCTGATTACGAAAGCAAGATTACGCCCTTTTTAAATATGCGTGTGTCTGGTTTATTGTATTAAGTGCATGTAATACAGATCCTTAGTGTCACTATGGTGTTCTACATTCAATACATGATTATTTTGTTGACCATTTCCTGATATTTCTTTTAATAACCTCAAAACTCCTATATATTTTTCATTTCAAATGCCTTGCTTTTCCAGACCCACATTTTACCATAATTTTGTTTGAATTTAAATATAAAAGTTTACAGTGCATTTGTGGGAAATATCACTAGTCCTCAGGCTTTACGGATGGATGACAGTTAGTCTGAATCCATTTCTTTAAAAGGCAAGTACCTCATCATCTGACTGTTCCTGTGGTGGCGTTAATTCCCGATTCCCCTTCTCCTCTTCATCGTCGTCATCACTCCCTTGTGATCTCTGAGAAAGAATCTCTTCACCCTGCAAGGTGCATCACATGATTCTTTTGGAGTTTTCAAATCAAAAGCCACTGTCAGATAAAAGTTAAACCATGAGTAACCTTTAGGTTCCTATTCTTCAGGTTTCCCACCCAGAAGGCCTCCTGGCAGTTGTTGAGTGTCAGCATGGCCTTCACTCTGTACACAAACAGCTCCAGGCTCTTCTTCACAGCTGGCACATGGTTAGTTAGGCTGGTGTCCTGGTGAATCTGAAAAACAAAAACATTCAGATACCGTGAGGATAAGAAATTTACATACACTCAACATGAACGTCAATAACTCTGGGCTCGTCATTTACTTTAACTACTTTTTTTCCCCCCATCTCTCTCACAGCATCAAATTTATACAAGTATCACAACTAATATTTCACAAATTATCCTGAACAAGTTGTAAAAGAAAAAGCAAAACAAAAAAAGCATTTAGTAAAGCAATCATTTGAAAAGAAGATGATTCTAAAACAAAGTAATTTGTTAAAAATAAGTCAGTTTCTCAGATTTATCTCCAGGATGAGTGTGTGTAAATTTTCTAAAAGACCCTGAAAGGCCAACTGTTGTTGTTATATAGTTATTATGGGAGCTTGTCTTGAAGTATTCATGAGGTTTTCTGCTGCCAGTTTTGCAACATGTTGCATCATCGAATGAAAATGAATTCACAGAATGAGTAAGAAGAGATAAAGCTGTTGCTACCTTGGAATGTCCACACATGTGGTGGAGCTGTCGAGTGCTAAGCTGGAAAGTCTTCAGCAAACTCTGGACATCCTCCTTTAAAATACAATTTATACACAGTATTTATATGCAGACAGTATTTTTCAGCTTTTGTAAAGCAATAGCAGAAATAATGCACCTATAAATCTACTTGAGATGTTCAAGAATAACCTGAAACTCTTTTGACACATTTCTTTATACTTATGAACATATGTTGTTTTTTTTTAAATGCAACTAAATGCAATGACCAAACATACTAAGCACAACTGATATTTGCTAGGTCTGTTTTTGGTTACCTTGTGCCTCTTGAAACTGTAGTCTAGCAGCGGCATTCCCAACTTCAGAAAAGACTCCAGAAAAAGTCGTCCATACTGGCAAAAGCATCATGTTTTTGATTAACAAAGTAACAGCAGCAGAGGAAACTAAATACAACAACCTCCAGAAAGCAAAGAAAGCTAACTCACCTTTAAGGACACATTAAGTACTGGCCTGGAATCAAACACCTACAAGATGATTAAAGGACAAAAACTTTTATATCTACTAATGTATGAGAACAATTAGAAAGAATTAGATTTTACTCGGAAGAGTCAATTCATATTTGAACATCAAAATATGGAAACATGATAATTTGAGTGAATAGTTAAAGTCTATTCCAGTCACTGTCACCATAAATTATGTTAATGGAATTTTTATTGATGTTTTATTATTAGTGATTATTTTTTCTTTCAGGGTGGAATAATTAAACAACATGTAGCTGCCATAATCTTTAAAAATAAGAGCTGCCAATTTATCAAACTTGCTAAGGTACATATTATTATGTATAACTTTGAATCTCTATATATTGAAGAAAGTTTATGTTAGAATCAAACCTGTACACATGGTTCTTTAATTAATTTAAACAAAATCCTATAAAGAGTTTATGTGAACACTTGAGTGAAGATGTACAGATTTACTGCTTTATGAAGGCATGAACAGATAAGTTTACCTTCACCAGGTTGACTAGGATGTGAAAGTCTCTGACAGCCAGGTTCCATGTCAGCAGCTTCTCACTTTGAGCCTAAAAGATTCACACAGATTCTCTCCATCTTACTCTTCAAATCACAGGAAAGCCTGACAGATGTCACAAACAGGAGCACAGATAGCGCTGCACCAGGAGTCTGACCTCAGAGCTGTCGCTCATTTTACCAGCAGGAATCCTCCTGGCAGCTTTCTCCAGCTCAGCCATCAAAACTTTGTAGAAAACCAGGAACGTTTGTCTGCAGAATACAAACAAATATAGTAATTTTAGGTTTTTACAAATATTGGTAAATAAACTGATTACAGTTTTATGGGTCTGTCACATGGTGCTCTCATGTGCTGCTGTAACTACAGAAGCAGAGAAGATAACAAATGAGAAATGAGAACTAGTTTACCTGTTCAGAGTGGGCCAGGAAGCAGAGCTTTCATCTTTGGATGTGTTGATCAGCTCGGTGATTCCTTCTCCGGCTATTTCCTCCACTGCCTTCAAAACATCATCGACATGCTCAAGGTAGATGCTGAAGAGAGTGAGAAAATACGCAATCCATTGAAGAAAGGTCACAAAATACATAAAAAATAGGAGCAGCGCTAATTTATTTTGTGCTCAATATGTTGTGTGTCTTTAAGATGATTTCCATGAAAATTAGATGCAAGGCAAAAAAAAAACAGCATAGGTAACTATATGCAGCTATCCTTTCTGGTGAGCCTTCATGTTGAGCATTTTTGTGTGTGATGCATACCTACCAAAGGAGTGTGTGAAGTGCCTCATTGAATTTGCTGCCTCGCTCTTTCTCTCCACTAGCTGTCACCCAACTTTGGTTCAGGAAACGGCGCGCCAGGGAAGCTGCAATGCAAATATGGGACCAGATTCATTATATTTTGCTGGATGGTGGAGTGGAAGATTTATGTCCAGATGTCAGCCTCACCAATCTGCTCTCTATAAGCACCAGGGTTTCCTCCCTTCTCTGAAACAGTTGACAGAAGCTGGGAGAGACACAGAGCTGTGCTCAGGCTCGGCATCGTGCTGCGGAAGTTCAGCAGGTACTCAAAACTGTGCCTAGAAGAGCAGAAATAAATATTAGGCATCACAACACTGTGATCCCTAATATTTACAAATAAAACAGGGATCTTAAATCCTAAATAAAAACCAGTCAATGTGCAGAATCTGGTCTATCATCTTGTTTAGAAAATTGGAACCCACTTGACAAGCTGATCCAGAGTCAGTTCAGGACCTCCTTCTTTGAGTCGTCCAGCTAAAACTCCCAGAGCTTTCTTCAACAAGCTCCGCTGTCCCGGCTGGCTGAATCCAGACCTGACAGATCCCAATTATAGAACAGCTCAACAAACCAACAAAACGCTGACAAGTTCCTGGATTTAGGACCCAACATTCACTCACCAACTGAAGGTGGTGCTTATGACCTGAAGGAGCAGCTGGTAACCTGATGACATTACCTGGTGCTCCTCCACATCTGTTGAAGGTCCATCCACAACGCCATTGTTCTCAGACAGCAGAGTCTGTAAATGCACAAATCCATTCAATAGGGTTTTAAATTCATTTAAAGAGTTGACAGGAGACATGACAATTCAGGGATTCTGTACCTGAAAATGATTATGGCAGTTTTCCAGATGTGAACAGAGGGCGGGCAACAGCTGGACACAGTAGGAGGAAATGTCTTTTGTACTCCTCTGTTGCAGATGTGAGAATCCCACAGTTTTATCCGCCCTCATCTACAAAAATAAAATGTTTCTGTTAATGCAGCTTTATAGATTTGCACCTTGATCAATGTTTCTTCTAAAACGGTAGAGAACTGGAGACTGAATCCCTCTTAGCACTTTACACAGTGATAAAAGTTCTTTTTTCTCACTTTCTGCAATTATTTTTGGCCAGAAAACATTCTCCCTTTTGTTACCTTTAAATAGTTTGTGAACATGTACCTGTCCTCTTTATTATCGTGTTGTATTATCAGTCTGTACCTTGAGGAACGGAGCTCTCTTTGCTGGAGCGGCAGTGAGACTGAACTCCAGTTTGTGCTGCATATCCTCCAGCAGGAAGACCAGCTCAGTGGGGCCCAACATGACCTCCTCTTGAATCTCGGTAATTTAAATAATGTACAGGTGTTTAGGGTAAATGCAATTAAGCCAAAGCAGGATCACATCAATTATTCATAACCTTACCTTAGTGTGGAGCTCTGAGTCCAGCAGCGAGCGTGACAACAAACCACACTGCAGAACACTGAGCACCTCCATGTCCAGCTCTCTGAAAAACGGCCTGTAAGCTGTCAAACTGACACCGAGCCGGTTCTCTTTTTCCTTCTCCTTTTCTGGTTGCTCCTGCAGAACATTTAATTTTTACATCTGCATGTTTATATTTGCTTTAAACAGAATTATATTCATTTAAGCTGTCACCTGCTGAGTTTCATCTGCTTCAGTCGCCTCCTCAGGATGAGAGACGCCTTCTGGGGCATTCTTACCAGGAGCCTTTCGCTTTTTCCCCATTCCATCTGAGTAGCACATGACAGTTGAACAAATACAAGCTAAAATAGTACATTATGCATAACTACACCTGCTGAAACAAAGAAAAAAATATATATATATATAGATATATATCTACATATATATCTATATATATATATATATGGGATTTAACTACCTTTCTTTGCCTTGTTCAGAGGAAAACCAAAACTTATCCCATCTGTAGTTTCTCCATCAAAGTTTGAAACAGGTGGCATGTAACCGGGAGTTCCTGAAAGCAGGAAGAAAAAAACTAAGACTAATTGGGGTTGGGGGTAGGGGATTATAAATCAGTTATTGGAAAAACAAACTAAAAAACACCTGCGAGAGCCCTCTCCAACAGTGTCTGCAGAAAAGTGATGTTCTGCAGGCGAGTCATCACCTTCATCTTCATCTCCGTTTCTTTCTGTTTGCAGAATGCATTCACGACCTGTGAAAACAAACTTCAGTCACATTAGTGTCTTTAAAACACTCGTCCTTTTTGTATTTAAGCTGCAGTTACCTCTCTGAACCAGTTGATTGTGTGAAAGAGCAAAGTACAGATGAACTCCCTCTCAGCTTTTGACAGGCTGTCAACTTTGTCCACTGCATCCATGTTTGTCAGGATCAGAGGACATCCTGCGATGAAGAAAATATAAACATGCAGGAAAATAAACTGCTTTAAAACTAAGGAAGATTTAAAGAAAAAAAGAAAGAAAAACTTGCTTCTCAGTGTTCTCACCCACGAGGGCATCGATCTCTTCTAGATCTCCCTGATGCCGTTTCTCTTCACAAAGTCTCAATAGGCGGAAAAAGGGAGATAAACAGAGAGGGGACACCCGCCTGTAAAAAACACAGAACATTAGCAGTTATGGTTACACCTACATATAAATATTTCATTTCACAAAGTCACTGACTTTTGTTGCTTCTGTTTCCCAATTTGAGATTGCTGCTCTCCTTTATTTTGGGTTTCTTTGGCCAGCAGAGGCAACAGGTTGATGGCGATACCTCCCTGACTCTCATCTTCCTCAAGGTTGTACATGGCAGAGGCCGGAAAGATAAAAGATCTGGAACAAAGAACAGAACATGAGCTGAATGGCTGGAAGAAAGAAACAATGAATGAATTACTCCACTTTTAAAGAAAGACGGAATAAGATGTGGAAATTAGAATGTTCGGAAATAAAAATATTTTTCCATAAATTACTGTATTTTCTTTTCCCATGCCTGTCCTAACCCAGAAAACTCACATTTTATACTTTAGGGTAAACTTACAGCTCTGCAAAAATTACTTTAATCAAAATATCCATATTTACCCATTGAAACTGTGCAAATTATGTAAGTAATTTACAATCAAAATTCTTTTTTTTGTTTGAAAACTAACCCTGCTATATCTGGTCCAAGGTCCACTACAAAGTCATCCTGGAAGTCATCCAGGACACTCATTCCAATCATTTCCTGTCAAAACATTGTAAACAACGGACATAAAATACTTGTTTGTGAGATTGCTTAATCTTAATCAGAATTTTTTCATCTTAAAAATCTCTGAAAGTACAATAAAACATGCCGTTTTAGTTTTTCTAGGGGAAATTCCTGAGACATACCTCCACCTGTGGGTCCAGTGCAGAACTCCAGATCAGGTTAGCCAGTTCATCGTAGTACAGAGCCGCTGCCTCAGGAGAGCTTTCACTGCTCGACTTCACCAGCTCCAGCAGAGCCGTCACCTGCAAGAGAGACAAAAGAAATGTAAAAATAAGAAACATTACATAACTATATGTATAATAAACTCAGACCATATTATAAAGCCATTAGTTCAGACACACTTATGGTTTAGTCAATGCTCAGAGGAATGCTGCTGTCTTACTTGTCTTGATGTTTCCTGGGAAAGAGAGCTGCTCTGTGATTCCTTTCCTTTAGGCCTGAAATGGAGGAGTGGATATAGAGCAACGTAGAACATGGGAGATAAAAATAATAAAAACATGAATTAAACAAAAGAACCAGACTTAAAGTTTATGTGAAGTATCACCTCAAGGCTCCCATGCTGCCGACAATCATCACAGCGCCAATGATGCCTATACGCTTGTACTTTGGCACGGTGCTGGAGAGCTGCTTACGGATCACTATGTGCATGTCGTCCTGCAGGAAGAGACGAATAGGTTGGTGGAAAAGGATAGATACAGATACGCTCTAATATGAAAGAGCGCATGAATAAGCACCTGGATGTGAGATCCTTGCTGCTGCTGCCCAAATGCCAGTCTGCTCAGGAGGTGGAAGAGTCTTCTGATCTGCTGTGGTGTGAGATTGTCCATGTAGTCCAAGATCCCCTGAGTCAAACACACTGACCGGTTAAAATCCAATCCAACACATGAGCAACTTTAATGAGCAGCAAAATTGTCGAGTAGGGAAGTGTTTATTTCCATGACATCTGTCATGTTCATGCAGCTCATTTTTCACAAAAGCCACAAAAAAATCTAGTTTTTCAACTAAAAGGAAATAAAAATCAACAGTGTCCTTTCAATAAAGAATCAATTGTAATAACATAAAATGTAGGTTAAAGTTGCAAGGTGTTAAAGCCACTACATTGGACAATGTTAAAAGTTAAATTAAAGAAAAAAAATTAATTTAGTGAGCTACTCTCCCTAATTTCAGTTTGGAGTGGGTTTCATCGTTTGGGGCGTATTTTCCAAACGCTTAATATTTTGTTCCTTTTTTGTATCTATAGTGAAAGAACAATTTTATTTTTTTTTCAAATGGGACACATCCATGTACCTTCACAAAAACAGCGTAGAGAGCCATTTCTGAGGGTTTTTCCATTACAAGACTGCAGAGCAGCTCCAGGGCCACGTCTACCTCCCCACTGACACCACTGCACACATGGGTCACAAGAGAGCCAACAACCTCCTGTAAAACAACACAAGGCAGATTTAAATCACTCTGAGCTACTTCCAGATTCCTCAGTAATTTGTAACCATTTAATATTGACTTGTTGAATTTTATCCCTTTTACGCCACAGTCTCCCCTTTGAACAACCATTTTCAAAACTTTTTATAATTTATCTTTGTCACAAATATGTTAATAAATTCCAATGAAGATAAATAGGCTCAAGTTCCACACATAATTTTTTTAATAGTATAATTGGTTCTGGTCTTATTAGAATACTAGGATCCCTTCATACCATAAAAACTGTAAATGACCTCCTTTTACCAGATAATATATCTTGGAATCACATTTTCTTACATTACACTATAAGTAGTATATCAAACACTACTTAAAATTATCTGCTACAAAAACTGGTACAAAACGACCAAAACCCCTCTGAGGCTTTGAGATCTAAAAGACAGACATGCACTGATTAACACCCCCACCTGCTGGCAGTAAGAGTCAAATGCAGTGAAAGAGTGCCGGTACATTTGCCCACCAAAAGGCACCACGCAGGGATCAGGGGAGCGCACCAAACTCTGAGCAAGAGCCAGGATGGAGGGGAAGTACCCTCGCATGACCTGTAAGTAATACAATGATAGAGTAAAAATGCTGCAGGGTGGTACTGCTACTCTGCAGAGGCTTGTGTGTTTCCAGGCTGAGCCACCTGAGAGTAGTCCCTGAAGGTTTTCTGCAGCAGAGCCTCCTGCATGAGTCCAGTCCTCACTTTGAGCTTCAGAACTCTCTCGGCGCCCCGGCGGCTCTGGTTGGAGTTGGTGCAGTGCAGGATGAAGAGCACCAGCAGATCTAAAACCTGATATGATGACATCACTTACTGATATACAAATCCAAACTCAACATGCAACATTAGCGTCACAGCAACAGGTGTAGATTTTAACAACATCTCGTGCTGACAGGTATCAGTGACGAGTTCTCTCAGGAAGAAAATGTAT
Organism: Alfaro cultratus; assembly: GCA_903066825.1. Classification (NCBI taxonomy): domain Eukaryota; kingdom Metazoa; phylum Chordata; class Actinopteri; order Cyprinodontiformes; family Poeciliidae; genus Alfaro; species Alfaro cultratus. The sequence goes on from CAEFZX010028730.1 coordinate 16,172, forward strand.
GTGATTGACAAAATTAGGCCAACCAAGTAACTTAAAACATACAACAAGATGTTTACAAACGGTAAAAACATGCAAGGGTTTCCCAGATGAGAACAGACTCTACTGCACTCACCTTGTGGTCTTCAACATCATCCACCGACTCGATTGCCTGGAGATGAAACAAAAAAGTAAAGTCAACATAACTAAAGGTTAAGAAAGGCAGCTGTTACTAACCTAGCCAAATAAAATAGAATAACTTAAAAGTCTTACAACCCCATTAATAAAGCACTCATATTTTAATATATTCACTTTTCCCTAACATTGTTTGTCTTTGCTTTTCTGCCATTTGATCATCCATCCATATCTGCTTATCCCTGAAGGACCCCACAGGCTGGTGCATATCTCCAGCAGTCATTGGTGGAGAGGCAGGGTCCACCCTGGACAGGTCGCCATTCCATTGCAGGGCAACACAGAGACACGCAGGATAAACAACCACGCATGCACACACTCACTCCTTTAGGAAATATAACCTCTTAACTAAGGGGAAGTCAGGAGTACCTGCGGAGAATCATGCAAACATGCAGAAAGACCTCAGCCTGAAATTTTGAACCCAGGAGCAACAAGTGAAAAGACCCTCACCACTGTGTGGCCATCTTTTTTATTTTTTAAAAAGGTTGTTTAGAAATGTGTTTTTCTTGCAGATTATTTACTAACCTTGAGCCAAGCCTCAGAAATAGTTTTCTGGAACCGGACTGCTGACTTGATGCAGTCAAGTACCAACGTAACGCTGTCCTGACTGTTGCCAGAAGCAGTTGTAGAAGCAGATCTAAAGCAAAACACATAAGCAGGAACTTCCTGAGCCTGTCTAAACAAACATTTTGATATCAAACTGTAGCAGAGCTGAACCCAGTTCTTTCTCACCCTGTTGATGATTTGCTTTTCATGCGGATCTGTGAGGCCTGCAGCACCGGGGGAAGAACGCACTGCTCCAGTTCCAGCTTTTGACGCAGATTACTCACCACCTGAAGACAGACAAACATGTGTTTTCATAACAATTAACACCAAAGAAAAACTGAAATGATATGGATATGACTTGATGTCTGACTTCATATGCATTCGAAGCTGAGACAGAATGCAGGATGAACTTCACCACAACGGGTAGGTCTTCCAGCTGGACAGCGGCGAGTGTGGCCATAACCGCCTCTCGGACCTGAGAAGAGAACAGTAAGCAGTCAGGGTGCAGTGATGTGTGTGGAGAAGATTAAAGTTGTACAGTACAGGTCAAATGATGTTTCAAATATTGATATTGATAAGGACTGATGGCACAGAATGACCTCAATTTGTTATTCAAAATGTCCTCTTATTTCAAAGACTGCATAATCCTAATAACTTTAACAAGGTTCCCAAGCTCGAGGGAAGGTAGGACAGAACATCATACTCATCAGTGCACATGGCGAGATTTTCCACTTGCTTATCCCTTGTTTTAAAGCAGACCCACCTGCAGACACTAAAATATAAATTTTTGTTGATTATAACCAACGCAAGCAACTCCTGTTCAAGTCCCAGTAGAGTTTAGCAAACTCTACATACAACCATAATTTATAGTTCCTAAAAGTTCTGGTTAACTCAACACATATGCTATAGACTTTAAAAAAAATTATTGCATTCATTGTAACAGGTGTGTTAGTAAAGATGCACCAGCCAATCAGCCAGGATCAGGATTTTTCTCTTAATCAGCTCTGGTCAGTAATTTGCAGTTCAAATAATCAAAACTAAAAAATCCAATAATTTTTTGGTCTATAATTGCATTAACCCACAAGGGACTTTTTTTAGCTAAAAAATTAATAGAGGTTAGGAACATTCCCTAATGGTGTATGTATAAGGATAATTTTATAGTCGCTTCATTTACTGTTGGATTCAAACCTGCTGACTTTTATTTTTTTTTAAAACTGCAGCACATCTTTTCCTGGCAGTCCTTAGAAAATAAAACAATGGATTTAACAGGCAATAACTCAAAAAAAGATAAAGATCAGTATCAGCTAGAAAAAGCCTAATCAGTGCATCCTCTACAAGAATTTATTTCAAATTCCTGTAGTGAATTTAAAATAATCTCATCTTTCTTGAGAGCGCCAACGACATTATCAGGTTCTGTACCTCCGTCAGTAATGACGACGAGAGGTTTAGACTGGAGAGGGCATCCAGGATGGGAACCGTTAGCTGAGTGTTCTCCTGAAGCAAAGCACTGCAAAGAAAAGAGATGAAAACCTCCAAACTGCAGGCTGACAGCAATAGTAACGAAACTCTAGCGTCATACAGTCCATACTTGAGTTCCCTGGCTATGTCATTGTGCTGAGAGTCTTCCAGTATCTCAGGTAAGCTGGTGATGATGTCACACTGCACCTCAACTGGTGCTACTGACACCAACTCCATCAACTTCACAGCAAGTTCCTACAACATAGGAGAAATAAACACATTACCACCTCCATAAAATACACAGTTGCAAACAGAACAAGTCAGCTTAAAACTTCAATAAGTCAAATAAATGATAAATATATCACCTTTGTGTCCACAACTCTGTCCAGCCATTTCAGCTGGTTAATAATCATACGAGGAATATTGAGTCCTCCATCCACGGTGCTGTGATTTACAAAACAAATCCAAACAGGTAATGAAAAAACTGAGAAATAGATGAAGTGTTTAAAAATGAACATGTGAAATACTGACCCATCGAACATAAATTCAGGGAGTTTCTCAAGTAAGGTGCTGATCATCAAAGTCTGCAAGAAAATGTGCAAGCCATTAGAAATTCAGGAAAACAAATCTTAGAGAAAGGAGTTTTTCTAACAGTGTGACATCCTCATGAAACAAATATTGTTTTTTTTCTTCTGTTGTGTAGTTAAAGGCAAAACACAAATAAATAAAACCTGCAGCATTTCGATCCCCAATAACATTCTGATGAGGCTTTCCTGGAACGAGCTGACAGATCTGCAGCAAAGACAAATACTTGGTGGCATGTTACACAATTCAAACATAAGCATATAGAGCACAGAAAGCTGCTGAGTGTACTGTTCACTTCCCAGAAAGTTTGCATATCCATTGCATACCTCACGTCTCCTTCAGATGATTGTGGGATACATGGAAGAAGGCAGTTCCTGAACCTGTCCGGGTTCTCAATGTAAGCCTCCAAATCCGTTATAAACTCCTTCAGGATCTAAATCAATGACGAGGTGAGTGAATGTGAGCAGCAGTAGCAAATGAGGAAATGTTATGTGCTTGCATTGAACTCACTTCAGGGTATCTGGGGCTTTTCTGCAGCTGCTGCTGTATTCGCTTCTGGAAAACCACCTGATCAACAGCTAAAAACAGAACATTGAACTAAACATTATAATTCATAAAGTTATTTGAAATGTTTTTACACTAGTGTGTGTTTACCGATCTCATGCGACACGCCATGATGTTTCAAGCTGACACCGGCTTTTTTTACAAATGTGACAAAAACAGTTTCACTTGCTTCCTCTGATGCAGCCTCTTTCGGCTGCCGACCACTGTTGCGACTCTTCTTTGCCTCTGTAGACACAAAAAAAGTACACAATAAATAACACTGTTAACCAGACGTTAAAATATGAAAACTACAGAAGATACACAACTGTATGAAAAATATGTCAGTAACAACACACCTTCCACTTCCCTTCCAAACTAAAAACGAGTATCTCGTTATTATCACTTTGTTCACCCAGAGTTTTCTCTAAAGGACTGAGAACTTGATTTATTATCATTTAAATATTAATAAACATATTCTTATCTAACAACAATATGTCGTGCTGTACTTATTTACCATTTCCCCCGATGTGAGTGGTAGGAACCACAGGATATGTGTTTGTTATAGTTTCAAATAATTTAAAGATTTTAATTATCGCTATGACAATAGGGATTTAAGAGCAGGTGAGTGAATATTTTCATACATGAGTTTTCTGTTTTAAATCAGCAGAATGGTTTCTGGTCTTTCCGATTTTGAAGAGAAGTCAAGAGAAGCAGAAAAACCGACATATGACCCACACGAGGTAGAGCGATGAACTAAACAAAATATATACACAAAAGGCTTTTGTTGGATTTTTATAAGAATTCTTTGGGTATTTATAAATGCTATACGTTATTTATTTATTTTTTTAATTAAAAATATTTACTGAAGTGGAATGTCTTTCCCCATTACTGAATAAATGGACCTAAAGTTTAGATCGTTTCCAAATATTTCCAGTGTGAGTTAACGCCGTTGCAAGAACACCTGATAATTCAGACATAAGATTGAGAAACTAGCATCTGATTACTGTGGATTTACATGAAACTTACTTGTGGCGGCAGTTGTTCCCGCTACTTTTTCCACAGAGGAGTGTCGCTTTTTGCGCATCATCTGTTATGTTATAAAAGAAAAGAAGGGGAAAAAAGCGTTAAAAGCTGTTGAAGCGTCTTCGGTAAATCAAAAACATGACAGCTGACACCGCAACTTACGTTCAATACTTTGGACTTTGTCCCAAATCACCGCACAAACTTAACGTTTATTGTTTTCGCAGACCCTATAATTGAAACTAAAAATAATGACGAGACATACTTTTCCACAGAACGACGTCAAAAGACAAGCAGAACAATGATGTTGCAAAACAAACTCTGGCGCCAATCTACGGAGCACGTCACGACGTCAACCCTGGCTCCTCCTCCTCGTGTAGGTTTGCAACAAAACTGAAAGAAAACGTGCTTCACGCCCCACAAAGAAGCTGCTTAGAAAACTAAACTATGCACTTTGTTGTTACAGTTGGACCCATTTGCGTGAAAACGTTTACAACAGCGGTTACGCCGTTTGTAACCTTCCACCACTAGGGCGCGTATTTTATGGAAAACTGTTTAATTTTAGGCGGGGTTAGGACTCAATTCTCCTCATTTCAGAGGAACGGACTTACACCGGGGTACGCCAGAGTAGTAAACACGCGGCCCTCTTAACGTTGAAGAGTACACTGAGCTGAGCTCTTTACTTTTATAAAGTCAAACTGTTTTTAAACCATTCCTACCGCCGGTGCGACTCTCACAAACTAAATGAAAAAAGAAAAATACATGTCAGAATAAATACATTATAAATTGGAAAATCAAAAACAAGAAATATCCCACGATTTTATTTCCCAATTATTTTGTCTTAAATAACAATAATACACGGAAGTATCATTTTGAAGGGGAGCTCAGAAAGCACAAAACACACAAGAGAGATAACCTTTAAAGTAAAATTGAACTGCCAGGTGTTAATTATAATGCAGTTTGTTTCTCTGAAAGGGGCCTTCTATCTTCCTCTGAAATCTTCAAGAGATTATGTCAACAAACATGGAGGATATCATTCACTCATATTACATCCTGCTGACATAATGTTGCATATAGGAAAGTCTTGCTTTGTGCAGCAACAACAAAAAACCTATGATTTAGGGCAAAACACAACCCACATTAAACAAAAATACGAAAACTTAGCATGTTTTAATAGAACTTGTATATTTAAATTTGACCTCCGCCTGTTAAAATGTCAGATATCCTCATGTACCACAGCAGTTATATATA
>CAEFZX010028731.1:0-21608 GCA_903066825.1 Alfaro cultratus
AGATTCCCACATTTGGGGAATTCGCAGGGGTCAGCACAACCGGAGTGCAATGGCTGAGCCTCACCCTGGGTGAACCACCTTCATGATCATGGTATCTCCCCTGCCAGGTAAGTATGAGTTGCTACTCTCTCGCTCAGGGATGCCTTTCGCAGACATACCCACATCACTCACGGTGCCAACACAGAAAAATAAATAAAACCAGAATCGGGACGCTGCCGTTTTATACTAGCTAAAACATACAGGAAAAACTTGGTTTTAGGGGGAAAAAAAATAGAAAAATGTTTAAAAATGTTTATACATATCGTTTGATTTATTACCCACAATGCAACGCTGTGCTACCCTAGCTAACATATGAAATCGCAACTTTTTCTGTTTTTAATGTCCTGCAAAACATCAAATGTGAATTTAAATAAACTAATCTCGTCGTATTTATTTCTCAGCGCCACGTTAGAATACAGTACACAATGTAAAAACATCTACAAGCTTTTTAAATAGCAGTAGCGCTACTTCGTGTTTGCTTCCAGATTTATGTTTTGCTGCCATCTGCTGGCAAATAGAACTGAATTCAATCTTTGAATTGTGTGGAAATACTTCAAACTGCAAAAACAAAACAAGCTTACTGAAACACGTACAGAGTATAAACTAGAAAATGTATTTTAATAATCATCACCTGACCTATTTGGTGCACAAAACTTTAATATATATGGATGGGACGAATAACAATTAGAAGGAAACAGGACTGCACACACTGTTTCCTTCCTAAAACAATGGCCTAAGTCATTTTTGCCGAAAGTGATTTTTGTTGTTGTTGTCAAAATCACTTTTGGTAAAAGTTGACACAAGTTATCATTTAAGAACCTCATGAAATAAAGAGTGAATATGAACACAAAGAAATGGCCACCATCAAAACTGCCAGCAGATGGCGGTATTACCTCGTAAATATAACTCACTTTTTGTCTTAATAAGAACTTTACTTAATTGGCGCCGTCCACAGTGGCTCTTAATAACTAAAATAACAAAGAGCCAAAAGACGTATCTATAAATAACAATGTGTTTCATCAGTATTATCACTAAATAACTGGAATCATTTCCATGCTTGAACAATACTAAAAGTAACAGTAATACTGTTTTGGTTGTATTTTTTTGCCATTAGAAACCAGGTGGTGTTTTTACATCACTTTCCTCAAATATTAACATGGGAAAACTTTTATGTTTAGGATTTAAAAACTTAGGAACAAAATTAAAATGGTAATTCTTTAACAATAACAAATGTTCTTGTAGATATATATCAAAACTTAATAAATCTGCAGCTCTAGACAAATTTTATTTAGCTCAGCTGAAGGAAAAATTGCTCTTCAAATTACTTTAGATCGCTAAACTGTTTGTCCCAATGGGCCAAAACTGACAAATTTTAATTACTGACAGGCCACAAAATTCATTAGATAAAAAAAAGAAAAAAATGGTTTATGAGATTTTGATCTTTTTTTAGAGTTAACAGAAAAACTGACATTTTCCAGAATTTTTAGGATCATGAATCATTTTCTACTTTTTTGGCCAAATTTTGAATCACTCTTGATTTGTGGTCAGGGGCTGAACAAAACCATTTCAAGGGCCACAAATGGCCCCTGGGCCACACTTTGAGCACCCCTTCCTTACACTCTCAGAGGTGGTTAAAAATTTGTTCTCAAACAAGAGTAACATTACTTTAACATTTTATTCAGATAAAAATAAAAAATAGTCCAAGTGATTATTCGAGTAAGAGTAAAAAAGTGTAAGTACTGTGTAACTCATCAGATAATTTGGTTAATGTTTAAGATATGAACATATTCTGGGTTTTGTTTTGTTTCGTCTTCATTTAGTGAAACTACTCACAGTGGATGAAGTATTCAGAAACTTGAGTACAAAAGTACATTAACATTTTGGAAAAATGTACTCGCCTCTTGAAGCTTGTTCGCTCCTCACTCGCCTCGCCTCTCTCTTCAATCTAGATTTTTTGCTGCAACATTCAGGACGGCTCTGTTGAAAACACAAACAGCCAAAAATAATTCTTATAATTCTGTAGAAATCAACATAATGAATAAATCGAGTGTTATATTAACTCTAAACCTCATTTTAGTGGGCACACAGCGTTAATATCGAGGTTAATATGTGCTGAAATAGTGTGGACTCCGTCTTCAACGTGCGGACCTTGAATGCATCACCTGTTATGACTCGAGCCAAGGCGGGCAGGAGGCGGGCTGCTGCCGCCGCCGCCGCAGCTTCCGCCGCCGCTGTTGGTGCGTTTGTGCTCCTCCTGTCCAAGCTGGGTTTTACTTTGAGGGTCGTAAAGTAACTCTACTCCAGCACGAAACATTTTCTTCACTGAACTGACCTGTAGGAGACAGAACCTCAGCTCTCTAGGAGGAGAAAACCACATAGTTTGACATCCGGTGGAGCGAAAAACAGGTAAAGTTTCAGCTAACTCGACGTTACGTCTGGAAATCTTTTCCCTCCGCTGCGTCAATTCAAACCGTTACTGTCACTTTTGTTTATTATTTAACTACATCTGATTAGCTGCTCAAACGTGTTTAATAGCAAATATTGTTAGAAATTTATTCAGAAATGATCTGATTAATAAAGCGTTATTTATTTATTTATTTATTTATTTACAGTTTGAGTTTCGTTTCCATCTTTTCTTCCCACTTCAGCCCCTTTAAGGTAAAACTTAAGTCAGTTTTTGATGATTGTCTGCCATGGAAATCCTTTATTTAAATATATTTTGATGAATTTGGTTTCAGTACAACTTCGAACAGACGTGGCTTAGACCGGAAATGCAGGTTTAATGTTGAAAAAACGTTTTTATTAAAATATTATGACATTTTTGGACAAAATAAATATTCAGGGTGGTATAAAAATGAACAAGAAGGGGAAAAAAATTACATTTTCCTATCCTAATTGCTTTGAAATCCTGGAAAACCTATAGAAATAATAATTTTATTATAGTAGCTGAACTGATTTGTAGAGATTCATAAACCTCTGCTGATGCTTTTACCTCCTGTTACAAATAAATGATATTCTGATATTTCAACATCTACTTCTGGTTGTTGTTATTCAGCTGTCATGGTGTCTTCATGAAACCACACCCATCATTTGCTCCTGTTGTTGCTCCATTGTTGGACCGCAGGGTGTTTTTGTTGATGTTGGTGGGGGAGAACAGCCCTAAACTGGTGACTTTATATTTACCTTTACATGTTGGAAATGCATGAAAGGTGGTTGCACTTTTTAATGCGAAACAGAAACGCAGAAAAATCCGTTGTGTCAATCTGATGAGTCATTTTCCTGTCATGCTTGTTGTCAGGCGAAAAAGTTTTCTGCTTTTTTCTATTTTTATTATTTTTGAATCTAAATTTATTGCTCTACTGTTGTAGCCTAATGTTTTAAAATAACTAGACTTTGCTTTGTTTTGAATATTTTATTATTTCCTCATATGGAGCTCCCTCTATTAATACTTCTCTAATTGCATCTGTTATTCTGATTCCAGTTATACATTCAGTAAATAGAGATTAAACTCTGTATTACATAAGACTGTAATTAAGCTTTTCTACCAAAGAAGGCAGTGAAATTGCTTTAATAGCTTGTGAGGCTGCAATTTCTTCCAGGAAAAGCATTTTTTACAGAGTGCATCTCTAAAATGATCTAGAAGGGTTGATTTGTCTGCTAAAGTTAAACCCAGTTTACGCAGTGGGACTTTTTCTTGGACATTTTCATGCTATTCTTCAGTGTTTTTCTTTCATTAAATCAATCCGAGAGTTGAAAAGTTGTGTTACATGTTTTACAAATAATAGCCAAATTGACTAATTTCTTGGATAATTTATTGGCTAGTTTAAAAATCTATAATTAATCCAATCCAAAAACAAACACAAAATGACTACATGGCATCTTTTTTTTTTTTTTTAAACAATTAACACAAACAACAAAATAACCCCCCAAAACACGATAGAACTGCTTTTCATGCAGACCTGTGAAGACACTGTTACAATAATCAATGTGACTATAGATGAACACATGTATGAGTTTCACTAGACCTTGTTGGGACATTAGTCATTTAATACCAGAAATGTTCTTCAGTTGACAAAAGGCTGACTTTGTAACTGCCTTTATGTTTATTTGAAGGTTCAGGTCAGATGCAAAACATTTGACGTTTTTGAACTACATATGTGTGTAGTGTCCCGCATCATTACCCACATACCCATTTATCCATCAGTTCATCCATCTTCCCCTCCATCCACTCATCCTTTTAACCATCCATTCTCTTCCTGTCCAGTTAGTGATTTCTGCAGGAAAGCTTTTCTCTGTTTCATTCACCATCGTCTCCTGTTTGTAGCCTGTAAGTGACACTGACATAAATCGAGTCTGAGTTTGTGGAGAATGTTTGTCACCCACTTATTTATTTATGTATTACTTTACAGGTCTGCTTAACCTATTCTCAAATGTCCATCTTAATAAGATATTGAAAACAAAATGTTCTTAAATTGATGTTTCATCTAAGTATTATTTTTGACTGAGTTGCAAGTATTTGAGCTCTCAAAGCAAGCATGTTTCCATCAAATTAATGTTTTAGTGTCTGGTCTACAGTGTAGAAAACTGCTGTTTTTAAACGCTGACCTGTTTTGGTTTTTTACCCATTTCCTGTACAAAGGAAGCAGCTTTTAATGCATGTTGGGGGTTTTCTAATAAGCTTTCTAATGTCCTAAGAGATGTTACGGAAACTGAGCTAAACCAAATTCTCTTTCTGGATGTTTGAAGGCAAAAGACTTTTTATTTGTCATCCAGTCGTATGATATGTTGCATTCAGACTTTAGAACGGGCCATGGTTGCATCACTGATGCCGTCTAATCTGTTTTTTGAATGACATCATAAGCACCTCTGATAAAGAAAGAATACTGCGTTACTGTTTGTCGACTTGCCCATAACATTCTGTTTTGCTGACTCAAGGTTTCTCAAAAGAAAAAAAAAATCTCTGGCTTTTTTTAAAAATCTAAATCTCGGGTCGTTTTCAGTTTGTGCAAGTTGAAGGTTGCCAGTCGGAAAACCTATCCCGGGCTACTGGTGTTCCTCAGGGGTCCAATTTAGGACCAACTCACTTCAAATCTAACTCAATGATATGATTCATGTTGTTGGTATCTCCCATATCCATCTAAACGCTGATGATGCCATGCTGTACATTTCTATTTCACTTATTAAGTGTATGCAGTGCTTTTGGTCAGTATGAATATGGTTGTTCATTTCTTGTTCTTCTTTTATGATATTCTTCTGTTTCTTGCTGTATAATGTTTTGATGTTTACTGGGCAGATTCTTGTTGAAAATAAGAATTTGTTCTCAACTTACCTGGTAAAATAAAGGTTAAAGGGGACGTCAGTGCAAAATTCACATTTCACACTCATTTGTTTTCTCATTTGGGTTTCTGCTGCTTCTAAAAACAGTAGAAAACCACCCAGCCTTTTATGCCAATAAGTAGGCCAGTCGCAGTAAGCACTAAATAAATTAAATGCATGATAAATTAAAACGAGCCCAATAACTTCCATTTGCATGATTTATCGTTTGTCTCTTTCCACCAAAAACTGGACGACAAAAGTCTTCAGTCTGGTGTTTTGGTCTCAACTAAACCTTTTTTTGAAGGACAATTTCGTTTACAGAGACTTCATAATTTAACTTATTTGTTCTTTCTGTTGTTTTGTTTATTTATTTTGGATATTTAAAATGTCTTCCAGTTCCAGTGTTAAATGTTAGTTAGAATTTAATTTATTTTTTTACCTTAGAGCATGTGTACGTCCATTGTTACGCCATTACCTTTTTATTACTTGAAATTTAGTGGTATTTCAAATAACATTTCAAATTATACTGTTGTTTAAAACAACAATACTATAATTTATCAGAACAACTTCTTGGACACTTCATCCAGCAAAATTTGTTATCATGTCAGGCCTAGCAATAAATTAAGGTTTTTTTGGTGTTTGAAAAATGACCTGCTTCAAAAACCGAAACCAGCAGGCACTGCCCGTTACCTAGCAACCCCAGCAAAGCTCCAGCACGTTACCTAGCAACCCCAGCAGACCTCCAGCACGTACCTAGCAACCCCAGCAAAGCTCAACCCATTACCTAGCAACCCCAGCAGAGCTCAACCCGTTACCTAGCAACCCCAGCAGAGCGCCAGCCCGTTACCTAGCAACCCCAGCAGAGCTCCAGCACGTTACCTAGCAACCCCAGCAGAGCTCCAGCACGTTTGCTTCCCATGAAAAAAATAGTTTTTTAAAGTAATTGTCATGTGTAAACTAGTTTAGAGGCATGTCTTTGCTGTTAATCCGTAGCCACACATCATGTGAGTTTAAACCGAAGCTGCCCGCTTTCCTGGAGTTGTCTAAATAATTCCCCATGACCTGCGTTCTTCCCACCGAAACAGAAGTCTCTTTATCACGATAAAAATGTTGGAGCTGGCGTTGTTGGAGGCCCCGTCTCAGACCTTGGGTTTCATTGTGTGCAGGGGGGATGGTGGCTCCGTATGAAGCTCAGTCCTTTGCTGCTCTGAGGAGGCGGTGCAGACAGAATGGGACCCTCTTTGAAGACCCTCTGTTCCCGCCATCCGACCAGTCTCTCTTCTATCAGGGAAATCGCATTGGACACATTACCTGGAAAAGACCCAAGGTAAGGAAATGAGACCCCCCCCCAAAAAAAACCAAACAAACGCTGGCTATCTCAACGCTTGAACAGTTACGGATATTAATCTGAGAAATCGTTTGAAACAAGACGGAGAGAGAAAGTAGGCTGAAAAAGGGGGGTTGTGATCATGAATTAAGAGTGAATGTAAACAGAGGAGATATTGATTCGCCTGAACATGGAGAAGAATTTAAGGAATTTCTTTTATCCTTACTGAAATCCAAACTGCAACCAGTAGAAGTCCTTTTTTGTAGTTTGGTTTTTGCTCCACTCAACTCATTGAGATGTTTATCTGTAACATAAATAATATGCTTACTGGAATTTAAAAAAGTAAATAGACATTGTTGTATATAAGCTTTTTAACTAAGGGGATAAGAGATGAAAAGTGTGCCTGAAATCAAACTCTGATCCAAAACTGTTACTTCCTCAACTTATTTATCGCTTATTCATGGACTAACATGTCCATGAATGACTGTCTCCTCTGAGTCTGGGTTCATTTAGTCATGTCGCTTTAAAGCAGAACACCAAAGAGATTTTTAATCTCATTGGAAGATAATGAGCAGATAATATAGAACTGAAATAATTGTGGGCAATTTATTTTTAAAATGAAGGTTTGTGCTCTTTTTAATAATACAAAGATCACATATTGCAGCTTATCTGGCTAATATGGGTATATAACTTTGTTCCTTATACATGGAGGAGAAAACAACTCAGAAGACCAAAGAACAGCGTTGAAATTAATTATAATGTATTTTAATATCAAGGGTCAGTTTAATAAAACTCTATAAAACACAACTGAAAAAACTAGGGATGTAACAATGCTTAAAACCCAGAAGACGAGTCGCAATATTAAGTTCACAAAAAATGAGATAGAATTACTCTCAAGGAAACGTCAGAGATCAAATTTATGCAATAAAAAGGTTTTCATTCTGCATTTACATAGTTTTTGTGTCGCAAGCTCAACAAACTGGTCTTTCTGATATCTGCAAAAAAAATAAAAAATCAAATGTTTTGGAAAAAAAATATGGAAGTCTAAAATATTCGACTTTTGGAAATCAGCTTTTCAAACTCAGAAATTTCCATGTTTTCTTTCTAGAAAAATTCTGAATTACTTCCAGCAAATTTTCGGCTTTTCAAACTTTTTTATTTTTATTTTTTTTGCATCAGACCTTAAGACAAAACTTCAACTATTCTGAAATCTGCAGCACAATATTTACCATTTCCCATTTGCTACCACAAGATGCCCAACTGTTGGTTGTCATAGCAACGCTTTTTACCTCTTTCCTCACCTGAACGACTTGCATTGCTTACGTATCGTTCATGCTTTATTTTTCACTTTGTAGGCGTGATTAGTTCCTAATGAAATAAAAATATTTTATGTTTGTTTCATGCAAACAAACATCTTTTTGTTTGTTTGCATGAATTTCTAATATTGTATGTAAAAGTGAATAAACAAAAAATCTGTAGAAGGCTCCAAATATTTTTATCCAGTTAATCATCAGAATAATGGATATAATATTGGTTTTACTGCAATAATCATTAGTTGCAGCAGTAGTTTTAATATCATAAGATCTTCTTACACCCCTTGTAAACATCGTCCTTCTCAGTCACAATGGGGCGGGCCGAATTTGGCACCAGGAGCCACATTTTATCCACAGAGGGGAACAAAACTAAAAAAATGCGAAACACATTCAACAAACCATGAAAAATTATAAGCACTGAAGCTCTTTAATGTTTTCAGAGTTTAATAGTTGCCTCAGGATTTCTGAGTGATGTTTTGCATGTCTCATGATTATTTGTTTCCAGCAGGGCAGCTGCAGTTCATTCTGCTGAAATGGGACTCTGCAGATTAAATTATTGCTCAATAATTTCCATAAATAGATTTATCTTATTTCTCCTGCTCAGTACTATCGTCACAATAAAAACTCACACCTCTTTAAAATGCCTCAAAAGTCAGCAGAGGAGATGATGTTTATAGTTTAATGTAAAGTGCAGCTTTCTGTGTCTCCCTCCATTATAATTTGCTCTCCTTCTGGATTCAATGTTTGTCCTTTTTTAATTAATGGATATAAATTTTACCAGTAACTTTGTCCAGCTTCTTTGTTCTCTGTGTAAAAAAACACCTGCTGCTGGATGAAATGTGCACAGTTCAATGCTTTTACTGTGAATCATTAATAATTTGAGTAAATAAATAATTAAACTGGTGGCAAAGTGCACCAGAAAATCAACATTATCGATTCTTGTATAGAGTGATGAGGTAGGGGAATATTGCTGCTTGCTTAACAGGATCTTTTCCTAAAGTGTTGAGTGAAGGAGTGTAAAAATGCAACTCAGAACTTTGGTTGTTATTTGAAGCAACATTTGCAGTTTGGTTTCCATCTCCTGAAATGTGCTAAAGGAGGGAAACCATTTTATTTCAATAAAATATTACACAGTGAGTCTATGACTGCAACTACCAATTTTTTTAGTTATTCTGATGAATAATCGGATAAAAGAAAAAAACCTTTTCAGACAATTTTAGAAATACATTAAACGATATCAATAAACAATTCAATTCCTTTTTTAAATGGGAAAAAGTAAAAATTTTATAGTCTAAAATGCCACAACATTTTAGGCTTGTTAAAGGAATCAATTGTTTCTTTACCAACACTTGATTATTAGTAACAAATAAGGCATCTGCAGCTAAAAAAAAACACTTAAAAGTGAAAAGCTCAGCACTTTCTAAAAGCTCCGCTTGACTAACATCAACAGTGTAGTGCTAATATATTAATTACCTATTTGAGTCATAATTTCATAGCAAACGGGGCTTAACAGGAGATTTTCTTTGCAGAATTTGAACTAGGTGAAGATAAAAATGTCACTAAAGGAGATTCTAGTAGAAAAAATTCAAGAAACAAAGTTATTCTTATTATTTTAAATGGAAAATGCAAATTTTTTATACAGTTTTGGCTGAATTACTGCTCTAAATGCATTATTCTTTCTGCAAAACGCCTTATTTTGAGTCTGAATGCTCCAGTTGACGATCAATCAATTACTAAACCTACGTGGCGATTATTTCAGTAATCAATTCATCTTGATTAATCCTATCAATCATTTCAGTCTTTTAGCTTTGCGCGAGTGCACATCATCAGGTGACGTTGAAAAAGCAGAACTCCCTTTCAGCCGTCAGACATCCGGCTGAACCAGTCTGAAAAAGAGCAACCGTCTGCCTCGACTTGTTTTATTTAGACAGGAAAGGGAAGGAAAACCCACAAATAATCTGCTCCACTTGGAGCTTTTCACAGATAAAGATAAATCAGTTGATAAGTAATTAGTGAAAAATGTGGAAGTTATTAACTGTTCTTCATAATGAAGTGTTTTCCAACAGCTTTGCCGCATTTTAACCTGAATGAAGGAGTGGCTCGTACCTACCAGGTGACGACATTTTTCTGGTTCTGGACTTTCTTTAAATCTCAAACTCTTCCAGGAACCTGAAGTATGAACCATGAACTCTTTAAGATACATTTGAGCTTGGTCATCTGAACTATTTTTGGTTTTCTTTACATTTCTGACCATAAATTTAAACGTTCTCTGGTGTTTCAGATGATCTAAGTGACATACCAGTGCCTGTTCCCACAGAGTTGGTGGTTTTGCTGGGTGTGTGCCAGTGGTTTATCCCAGCTCTGTTATTTAGCTGCTCTCTAGGTTCCCTGCCTCTGTTTCTCTTTGGCTTTTTTCTTAATTGAACATCATATTTACTCTTTACTTATCTCTTAATGATTGACTGAGCCCTCTGGGTAACACCCTGCCATTCATTCTGCCCTCCAGCAGTAGCAGGCTTAGATAAATGCACCACATAAAAATAAAAAATGGCAGGAAAATGGCTGAGTTGGGTCAGTTATTCACTTTAAATTAACTTAAAGAACAATTTCTCAGCTGTATACCAAAAGAACAGGAGGAATACTAATTGCATTTACACAGAGGTAAATTATACACAAGTAAAAGTAGCACTACTTCAACATACTTTTACTCAAGTAAAGGTAAAAAGTTCCAAAACTCAAGTAACGATAAAAACGTATTTGGTAACAAGTCTGAGAAACTGATCAAATTATCAGTAATTTAATATTTTAAAATTACATAATCAGATGGACCAAAATATGAAGTTAAGAGGAAATTTTGGTATTTTAAGGACAAAAATTACAATAATTTATATAAGTAACAAGCAACAAAATCAGGAAAAAGAAAAATGTTTCCAAATCAGTTTTTTTTCAATAAAAACACTTCAGAAACTTTAACAAAAACTGCAGGTGTGTGTCTGTGTCTGGTGAAGTTTTGGTTAAAACATGTTTGTTTTGCATTCAGTGGGTAGAAAATCCAGAAATTTTACTCAACTAAGAGTAGAAATGCTTCATAAATGTAACTAGTCACTCATTATTTTTTCCTTGTAGGAGTTGAGCAGCAACCCTCACCTGTTTGTAGACGGGATCAGCGCTCACGACTTGCACCAAGGCCAGCTGGGAAACTGCTGGTTTGTCGCTGCTTGTTCCAGTCTGGCTTCCAGAGAAGCACTCTGGCAAAAGGTGAGAGATCATCTAAAACAGGTGTTCAACTCGAGGCCCGGGGGCCAAATCCAGCCCCCGCCGTAGCTTTTTATGTGACCCTCTAAATTCCTTAGGGACACGTAAACAGAGCCTTCAAGATAGCAGCTGTCACCTTAAATAGTTTATCGACAGCTGCGTTTTCATTAAAATTGTGTGAAAAACTTTGTAGATATTCCACTAAAGTTTAAAAAATAGAATTTTGCAATTTAGTTGTTTCCATTAAATAAGAAACATAATTACAATCAGATGTCACTATATTTGTTTATACAATAAGTCATTAAAACATGATCCTCCTTCCACTTCCTGCTGTCTTCTTTGTCGCTTCTGCCAGAAGTAAATTGATCATGTGACTCGTGTGATGTGAAAAAAGGTGTTTCCATTACACTTTTGGGAAAGCTGGAAAACACCTCATTTCTGCGCAAAAACATATTGGAAAACATGAGGTTTTGTTTTCTAAATTGCCGTGTTTCCATTAAGTGAATTTCAGTTTGCTCAATTACATGAAAATGCAGCGAGTGCAACCAAAGCAGTTTTTAATCTGCATGCTGCCAAATTACATCAATCACTCCCTCCAGTTTTTCGCAATTTTGTAATCTTGAAAATTGATGTAAAATCAACAGGTCCACGCACTTTTTCACATTAATGCACAA
The DNA here is from genome assembly GCA_903066825.1 of Alfaro cultratus. Lineage (NCBI taxonomy): Eukaryota > Metazoa > Chordata > Actinopteri > Cyprinodontiformes > Poeciliidae > Alfaro > Alfaro cultratus. Next base: position 11,925 of record CAEFZX010028731.1, read on the forward strand.
ATGTGAATTTATTGCAATTCTTCTGCGAAAATGGTAAAAATCGGGTTTAAGTGATGCTAACTCCCACCTGCAGGTGGCAGTATTTCTGACTTCTACTTCACTGCTGCCACACTAAACATCTTACATAAATATAGCAAAATTTCTTGCAAAGATTTCTAAATTAGCGCCAAAAATCAGTGATTTTGATTGCAAAAATTCACTTTAAGAACATTTATGATATTGATACGGCACAAAATAAAAATGTGTTTGACACCACTAGTCGAGATGGTGAACACATTTCAGATTTTAAAAATGCATTAAACAGGAAGAAAATAAATAAACAAAATGCTAAAAATTTAAATTATTTTTCATTTTCCTTTGAGGTTTGCTGTTTTACAAAACAGTATTTTAGTTTAATAAGAAATAAACTTGTTATTCTAACTTTAGAGGTTAAAAAATGCATTAAATAGGAAGAAAATAAATAAACAAAATGCTAAAAATTCAACTAATTTGTTATTTTCCTTTGAGTTTTGCTGCTTTACACAGTAGGATCTTACTTTAGCAATGAATATCCAGTTATTCTGACTTGAGAAGTCGGTCAGAGTTCCTGGTTTCTGTTTGCTTTGTGGGTCACACCTCTTTAGCTATCATGCTGATTTCAGTCCCAGCTGACCTTCAGTGTAGGCCTGTTGTAAACGAATATCGCTCTGAACCAGCAGCTCCGGGAGGAGAAAAGCTGCCGTACTCCAAGCATCGCGCCAGTCATTTTAAGGATTCGTATTCGTCCCCCAAAAAACGACAAAAATCCGGACATTATCATGAATCAGTAAAATCCTCCCAGGCTGAACTTGAAAACTGGACGTTGTGCTGCTAACACTTAGCTTTCGTCAACAACTCAGTCGGAAGTGAGAGCGCAAATAAAGTCCCAGCTGGAACACGGTGCGCTAAATAATAAAACATATTATAAAGAGGCTTTGAGGCAGATCAATTTTCCTCGAGGAATTTTAATAATCGAGGTACTTGAGTCGCTCGAGGAATCGTTTCAGCCCTACTTCAGCTAACAGAGGACCTGCTGACCTTTGTGTTGGTCTATAACAGACATGCATGTTAGATTTATCTAATCAGCGTGCTTTTTATTTTAATGTGTCATTTGTGTTATCAAATAAATTTTATTAGCTCTTAAGCTCTTGACACAAACTCTGCTGTAGATATTTCCATGTTGACTCCTAAAAATAAGCACTTTTAAAAAGCTGGAGTGAAATGTTTCTTGTTTCTTGTTTTTTTTTTTTGTACATGAAAGTTGTTGGCGTTAAAACTCCATGCTCTGGACTGTTTATCCCTCTCGTTTGCATGGTAATCTACACTTGGAAACATTTTATTTCTGTGTGCATGCTTTTAACAGTTCTTTTGCATCACTTGTTAGGCATTTATGTTATGTATGCCAGAGCTTTAAGTCGTATATTAACTCACTTATTAGTATCACTCATGAATGGAGATGGTGATCAATGCCTTTAAGGTTTTACCAAAAAGGTTTGTTGAAAAATTCTTAAAATATTGAATAATCCAACAAACTTCTCAACAAGTGGCATCGATCATCCACAAGGTGGCACTGATGACTGTAAAACGCCTGCTGTCTGATTTTTCATTTAATAACTTAAGCCTTTTTTATACTATATTAGAAATACATTAAAATATGGATATTAATAAACAATTCATTTCATTTTTTAATTAAGAAAATAACAATTTTAGTGCCTAAAATCCAATAAGATTGAACCAGATGAAGCTAAAACTGCCACTGGAGTTTTGGGTTAAACATATTTGTTTTTATCTTAATTGAAAAATGTATGTATAATTTTTTTAACAGTTTTGGCTTAATTACTACTCTGAGTGTGCTGTTCGTTCAGCAAATGTCCTTTTTTTTGAGTCTTTGTACTCCAGTTAATGTTTAATCAATTACTAAATTAGTTTTCAATTATTTCACTAATCGATTAATCATGATTAATCATTTCAGCCCGAATAAATTTCACATTTATAACTACATTATTGCTCATGCATTCATGTCAGCTGGATAAATAAATTATTCCTACTGATTTTGGAACCCTGGGTTTGGTTTTCTGCAGATGCTTTTGTATATTTTTAGGCTTTTTGTTTCGTTTTTGTTTCTAGTGAGTAAGGAACTTAGCTTATAACAAAATGTACAAATACTTTTATCATTTATATTCAAAGACATAAAAGTACTTGTGGATGTTTTCTATCCCAAACAGATTTGATCTGTTTTCTTTCTCTCAGTGTTTCAGGTCGGCCATCTTGAGGTGTTTGGAAACTTTAAACATAAATAAAGTTTGTGGGACGTGCTTTGTGTCCGGCCTTTGTGGATTGTGTGTTTCCTCTGTGTTTTCTCCGCTGTTCCCTCGTCTGTCTCAAAGGTCCTCTGCACCTCTCAGTTTTCCATCAGCCCAAAGGAAACTGAACTCTTTCCCGGTGTCGGTCTGTCTCTGTGGGCCTGGCAGTTGTCTAGACACCCTGCATGGTTCCGAAACAAACATGGTTCTAGTGTGAGGAGGGCAAGCTAGATGACCAGTTTCAACACTTTATGTAGTATTTCCAAAAGTATTTTTCATTTTTACGTTCAGTATGTGTTTATTTAGACTAGAGCTCTTCAGCCTGGGGGTTGCGCAGATATTGCAGGGGGATTGTGAGATTTCTGATTAATTGCTGTTTTTTAAAAAATGTTGTCGCCTAATATGAAGTAATAGCATTTGTTTAGTGAATGCTTGATCATCGGCAGCTAAAAAATACTTCTAACATGTGAAAAGCTCAGCTCTTAAAGGGGCAGTATTATTTAAAATATATATATTTTTTTAGCTTTACATCATCAAATACACACCTGGAGTGTTGCCTTTATTCTTTCATGCATGTTTGAGAAATCCTTTAATCTCCATGGCAACCATTCACCTAGATCCACCCAGTCCAAAACCCCTGGGTGGGTCTAGCTCCGCCTTTGAGACGTAGCTCCTCCCCTACTTAGCTCCTTCAGACTAGCCAGCAGCAATTAGCAACCACCCGGTGGAACTGTGCATCTTCTGAGCTCATTAATGACGCTACTTCTCAGTGCAACGCTGATAAAAATGTGTTTAAAGGGTTAATAGAGGAGCCATGTTGTTATGACTTCCTGAAGGCGGAGTTTCAGAAAGAGCAGGAGTTTTTAAAGAGACAGAGGCCCAATTTCAAGTTCTTAAATTACAAAGTTAAATTTCTTTCAAGTCATATTTGATATATTTTTTATAACAACTGAAGGTAACACAGTTACTTGACTGTGCTGGAAAATTACATTATGTGATTGCAAAAAATCAAATACTGCCCTTTTAACATCAATACAGTGTGGAGCTAATCTGTCGATTATTCTTTTTTGACGAAGTAGTTTTTTATTATAATTATATTAAATGCAAAATGTTTATATTTTTTGTAGTCTTGGTTGTCCTTTCAGCAAACGGCCTTTTTTAAGTCTGTATTGTCTAGTAATCTATTACTAAATTAGTTGACAAGTATTTCAGTAATCCATTACTCGTTTTAGCCCTAATGATATTTCTTTTACATAAGCATAACTAACCAGCCTTGCCATCTGTAGCATTTAAGTTTCTGCCAGCCTTTGATTCACCATCATTTCTCTACATTTCATGATTTATTTCTTGTTTAGTTTTCACTGTAGTGGTTTCTGCCTAGACTCCGTCACACTGGATCCTTTTGCTATTTGGATATTTTTGTTGTTTGCTTTCAGTGGAAAAGTTAAACATTATCGCACGGAAAGAAAAGACAAGCAAAAGAAAATCTAAGATAACATTTCATCTCGTCACAACTCTGGTGGTTTTAGGCAGGAAGTTATGGAGACAGAAAAACCAACAGCGTTTAAAGGTTTGTGAACACTTTATTGGCACAACACAGGCTGTAGGATACAGGGGAAAATCTTCTATAAATATGATAAATAAATGTTTTTATTTCTTAGAGTTGTACTCTTTAGATCCAAATTTAAATGCATCATGAAACAGATATAAATCCTTTTCTGTATCAGGATAATTTAGCCAGAGGATTTTATTTTACAAAATAAATACATCAATTATCTTCGCACCTTTTTGTTGCACCTGTAAAATATTTTCATTTTTCTGCTCTCTTTGCTGTGTTGCTTTAATTTCTAAATAACACACAGCAAGAACACAAAATCTTACAAAGCATTTTTAACTAGTGTCTGGTGCAAATATCTATTAAATCTACAATAGGAAAAAACTAACTTCAAATAATGTTTCAGCAAAGCTTGCTTTAAGTAAATAATTACTTAATATTGATAAAGATAACTAGTTTCACTGTTCTTTTTTCCAAGACATTTTCCCCATGCTACAAGTAAGATAATTTGTCTAAACTAATACTTTTTTAAATCAATCAGATTTAAAACAAGCTCCTACCTTGCTGAAAAATTACTTGTAAGTTTTGTCCTATTTAAAGTGGACTAAGATATTTCAAATAAAAACTAAACAAAAATACTTGGTAATATTTTGTGTGTTTGCAGTTCAGCTTCATCAGAAATGTAGACTAAAGGAAAAACGAGTTTTTATAAATCAGGATTTGTGTCTGTTCCCTCCCAGTGAAAACAAACAGCTTTCAGAAATTGATTTTGCTCCATTGATCTCTGTTTTCTGTCAGGTCAGTGTGTATGCATTGTGGTTATTTGGGGTTTCATTCACTGCTGTTCCACTGAATAACAAAAAGAAAAAACTTTAACTTCAGACTATATCACAATAATTGGCTGAAAGTGAGAAATGAAGTGATTTCATCAGGCGTCGTTTTTTAAGCTCATTGTTTATTTTATTGTCAGTTGTAAATGGAGGAGATGTAAAAGCATGCAACAGGACCAAACAAAATTTACTTTTTTTTGGTTTTGTTTTTATTTGTTTTTAACTAAAAACGTCCGCTGAGGCCTTCTTTTGGTGTTGTAGTTCGACCGCCATCCAGCAGAGGGCGCCGCTGGTCATTCTTAAGCGGAGACTTTGAGACCGAATAAAAGATGGCGGCAGAGATATCGCGAAACTGATGAGAGACGGTCCAAACGGAATCCGATGTGGGATGGAAAATGCACTTTAAAAGATTCTGTTTAAAAATATAAACACTCAATAAACTACGTAACTTATTGCCTTAATATCGCTCATTCAGAGGAGCTGCATGATGAAAACAACATGGCGGCAATTAGCAAGGTAGTTTGTCGTGAGCAACAAATTGGATCAAATTGATTCATGCAAAATACTTTCTTAAAGTGTGGAAATAATTACAATAAATCTGTAGAGGTGGTTAAACACATTCAGACAAAGATTTAAAAACGTTTAGTGGGTTTGAGGGGAAACTTTATGCTGAAATCTAAGCACATTCTCTACCAAGACAACGCGGAGGGTTACTTCTCAGCTATGAACTCAATGGTGCAGTCGAGGTTTGCTGCTGTGGACCCGTCCTTGTATGCGAACAGGAAATACATGACCTTCCTCACTTTCGCCAGCTCCGCGATCCTTTCCCCGAACTCCTGCATGTCTGCCTCCAGACACTTCAGCTGCGAATCCTCCGGGTCCTCGGCGTTTCTCCAGAACGTCCCGATCGGCTCCAGGAGCTGACGGGTCATCAGGTTGGTGAGGTCCGGGGTCCAGTGTTGGGAGATGCCGGTGATGGTGACTCGGCCGTGGCCCGAGAGGGAGAAGTACCAGCGGGAGAAGTTGAGCTCCTGGACGGGGAAGTCGAGGCGATGCACGGCCTCGTGGGGGAGCAGCAGCCGCTCGCCGTCCTGACGCTTCTGCCCGGTTTTCTGCAGAGATGAGACGCGACGACGCATCATCTGCAGAGCAAATGGAGGGAGATGAGCAAGAAATGAGAAAAATTCAAGAAATATTTGCAACATTTTCTAAAGTGATGTTTACACTGCAAAAACACAAGATCTTACCAAGTATTTTTGTCTAGGATCTTGTAAAATATCTCATTCTTGAAATAGGACAAAACTAACTTACAAGGAACTTACAAGCAAGATATAGGAGCTTGTTTTAAGTTAATAATTCCTTAATATTGTTTAAAAAAAAACAACCAGTTCTACTGGCAAATTTCTTCTATAAATAAAATAATCTGCCATTGCAACTAGAACTTTTTATATCACTATTAAGGAATTATTGACTTAAAACAAGCTCCTTTATCTTGCTGAAGAGTTACTTGTAAATTAATTTTGTCTCATTTCAAGTGTACTAAGATATTTGCACCAGAAACTAAAAATACTTGGTAAGAGTTTGGTTTCAGTGTGGGAGATATCGACTCCCCCAGGTATTTTTTTTTTTCTTGGATTAATCTACAAAAGAAAATTTCAACATTTCAAACTCAGAAATGTCTCAGTTCTTTTCTAGAACATTCCTGAAAAGTTTTTAGCAGGAATTTACTTATAACACTTTGCTCATGACAAACTCCACCACTAACACTAAAGTTTACCAAGTTTTTTTTGTTTCTTGTGCAAATATCTTAGTTCACTTGAAATGAGACAAACTAACTTGCACAAAGCTTTTCAGAAAGATACAGGAGCTTGTTTTAAGTTTCTTTTAAGTTAATTCCTTAACATTACCAGAAAATGTGTCACTGGCAGATTATTTAACTTATAATAAGATATTTTTCCCATTTTATGAGTGAAATAATCTGCCAGAGGAACTAGAACTTTTTCATCAATATTAAGGAATTATTGAAATCAAGCTCCTATGTCTTGCTAAAAAGTTACTTGTAAGTTAGTTTTGCCTTTTTTAAAATGCACTAAAATATTTTCACAAGTAGTTGGGCAAAAAAATACTTGGTAAGATTTTGTGTTCTTGCAGTATACCAGGGAAAACTCGAAAAAGGGACAGTTTCATCAAAAGAAAATCTAAAAAATGTATTTTTGTTTGCAAAATAAATGTTTTGCAAACATATCAGTCGCCTCTTAAGATTACATTTTTGAGTAATTATTTCCTGAAGATGTCAGAAAGCGAGAACCTCACCTCCGTCAGATCGGTGTCTTCCTTAAACTCGAGCACCAACTTCTCAGAGGAAGATTTATCCGCGTCCATGTCCGCCGTCGATCGTATTCCCAGGTTCAGGAGAGGGAAGATGCCAGCCTGTGTGGAGGGATGCAGCGATGGATGCAGCTGAGTTTTTCCCTCCCTCCTCTTTTCATAGACTCGTTCTGCTCCTCCCTCCCCTCAAACTGTTTCCATCATGGTGGACCAGTTTCTGTCTCTGGCCCTCCGCCTCATCCTGCCCACAGGGAAGTTCAGTTGGGACATATCGACTGTCATGAATGGATGGAGACGAGTAGCAGGACAGGAGATCGACCCAAAAACATTATTCCAGTCCCTCAGTTAAATTTAGAAAATAAACACAATTTTCCGCTCAGACTTTTTTGAACTTTGAGCTAAAAGTGATTAAATTTTCCTAGAAATCAGATTCTCCCAGGTTTGCATGATAAAGAAAGCTGTGGGTAATTTCAGTTTTTTTTAAATTATTATTTAGTGTTTTTTTTTTTTTAAGGTGTTAACTTGGTGAGTGATGTTTGAAGATGCTAGGCAACTGGGACGCTGATGACGTCCAAGAGGGAACGCTGAGAGTTTCCTGAGGGATTCTGGGAGCGCCGCTCGTCTCGGCTCGGTGGATCTGGTGTTTATTTTTAGCCGCCACCTCACTCAGGTTGGAGTTACATCAACGTTGACGTGATGTCAGCGGGGACGCGGCGCAAGATGTGGAAGAACGGCATTCCCTTGGTGGAAAAACTCTGTGAACAGTTGGTTTTTACCAGAGGCGGATAGAGAAACCAAGAATTATACCCAAGAAAGAGCAGCACTACTTCAACAACATATTTTTACTCAAGTTAAAAGGAGCCGTCCAAGAAATTACTAGAGAGTAAAAAAATCTTCGATAAACAGTTTAAGTACTGAGTAACTGATGAAATTATCAATCAATTAATATTTAAAAATTACATCATCAGACGGGCCAAAGTGTAAAGTTAAGTGGAATTTTTAGTGTTTTAAGGACCAAAATAGCAATAATTTTTATACGTAACAAAAAATTATTTGTTACGTATAAACAAATAATTTTGTTTATACGTAAACAAAATTACGTATAAACTCTGGCAGAGTTTTGTAAAGTAAGAAGTACAGCATAGTAAAAAATACTCAAAAGTAAATTTAAAAAAAGTTACTTAAGTAAAGCAGAGTCTCAGAAAGAGCAGGATCTTCTTAAAGAAACACAGCCCCAATTTCAAGGCGTCAAATTTCTTTTTAAGTTACATTCAGTTGCTATAAAAATTTAATGTAACGTAATTACTTAATTGTGTTAGAAAATTGCAATTGCAATATGTGCTTGGAAAATACGTACTTCCCCTTTAAAATCAGAAATTAAATCTGGTATTAGAAAAGTAAGATCTTATTTTTAAGCCATATAGCCCAACTTTACCAGACCCTTAATGTCGAATTAACATTATTAGTTAATCTATTAGAACTAACTTTAATCTAATAAACCATTAATGATAAGTCGATGAATTGTGTGCATGTCTTGTACTCGGTGATATGTATCTATTTATCCTCCTCTCTTTCAGGTGATTCCGGACTGGAAGGATCAGGAATGGAGCGAAGAGAAACCAGAAACGTACGCCGGGATCTTCCACTTCCAGTTCTGGCGGTTCGGTCACTGGGTCGACGTGGTGATCGATGACCGGTTGCCGACGGTGAACGGAGAGCTTGTGTACTGCCACTCCAATGACAGGGACGAGTTCTGGAGCGCGCTGGTGGAGAAAGCCTACGCCAAGTGAGCCATCGCTTATTTTTTACTTCTTCTTAGTTTGCTTTTTCAACGTCTTTGTCCTCTTTCGTCTTCATCTGACTTTTCTTCGTGCTTCTTTTATGACCTGTCGCCTAGCAACGGTGATAAAAATGAAGATTAAGATCTTGCTTGGCCTTTTTTAGTATTTACTGGATTCTTTTTAATTGATCAAAAATGAATTCATTAAATTAGTTAGGGCTGCAACTAAAGATTATTTTAAGAATTGTTTATTTTATTCTGACAGTCGGATAAAATTGGATATATTCTGAAAACATTTTATTTAACCATTTAAACTTTTTATACAATATTAGGAATACATTATAATATGCAAATAAACAAATAATTCCATTCTTTAAAAAGGAAAATAAGCATTTTATTACCTAAAATGCAGTAACATGTATTTTCTTTGGTGAACCTTTGATCATTTGTTGCAAAAGATGCATCTGCAGCTACAAAATATATATTTTTGATTAAATGATTAATAATTGGATTATAAAATGTGATTAGTAGAAGATTTTATTTACAGAATTTGGACTTGGTGAAGCTGAAACTACGCAACTTGATGAGTTCTGGATAGAAAATATTTACAAACAAAAGTGTTTCTTTTAGCTTCAAAGCTGATATTTTTTGGACAGTTTTGACTGAAGTGCTATTTTAAATGTATTATTCTACATTTGTTTTTGAGTCTGTATACTAGAGTTACCGATTTATTGATTACTGAATTAGTTGACGATTATTTCTGTAATTGATTAATCAGAATGAATCCGATTAATCAATCAATCAATCAATCAAATTTTATTTGTATAGCACATTTCAGCAGCAAGGCATTTCAAAGTGCTTTACATCATA
>CAEFZX010028735.1:0-71283 GCA_903066825.1 Alfaro cultratus
TATATATATATATATGAACTTCAATTGTTGTAAATTTATAAATGGCACTTCAGGTATTTAAACATGCATAATCAGAGCTTATTATTTATGAAAGATAAGTTAAATCCTCACCTTTAAGTGGTGACCACTCTCTAAAGAGCCTTCCTTGCGAGGATCTTGCCCTAAGCCTTTCTTGTCCCCTTGTAGTCCCAGTTTGATGTTGGAACCCTTCTTGATCTGATCTTTACCTCCTTGCCTGTAAAATTACACACTTCTAAAACTTGTCCATACCACAACAGTAATTAAGTAAAATCTGAAGGAGCTAAGATGTGAGAAGGGCACAATGCAAACCCATAAAAAGACGAGGGACCATAATGAGTACAAATGGAAGAAATTATGTCAGTCATGAGCTCAGTAACAAAGCATGGGTATCCCATCTGAACTGAGCCTCATGTCATTGTTGGGAGGGCTGAAAGGTTTCAGTGCAGGAGTTTGGATCAACCTCAGTAGAATTGGACTATGAGAGTTGCAGGGAAATGTCTTACCTTGGAGCTAAACTGCAGACAGGTAGATTTAAAGGTAGAAGACAATAGGATGAAGGACACGTGAAGAAAACATTGGAAGCAGGAAAAAACACACAGAAGAAAAGCAAAAATAAAAATGTAAAGGAAGTTTCGGAACCAAAATGTAAAACAAATAAAAAAAAAACACCTTGGGGATATCACACTGCTATAATCATCCAACAACACTTGAGATTACAGACAAGCCTTTGACAGTCTGACACAGCTTTTGCAGGATGCACTTTCTCTGAGCAACATGGAGCGCTGTGCATCTGCTGCCAAGCCTGGGAGTGGCAGACATGCAGTCAAAAAATTAGCCGGGCAAAAGATGAGGACGTGGAACAGGGGCAAGGAAGAAAGGAAGGGAAACTAACAGTATTTTCATTTAGTGGGAGACAAAGGTTGAAGGGCATTAGTTGAAAATGCAGGGGATTCATTAATAGAGCAGACTCGATAGGACTCAGTCCAGATCCGACAAAATACAGCATCCCCACCCTGATGGTGCACAGACTAGGAGCACAGCAGCTTTAGTCATGCAGATCATTTTTTCTCAGTGTTTCCTTCAGTGGCTGTTAGGGTTAGAAAAGAAGACAGCTGGAGCAGACTGGGAGATAGAGACTGGGAAAGAGAGAAGATGCCAGGTGAGGATGTAGAAAGGAAAATGTCAGATATGCAAATGTCACCGACACTTGCATTTCTGATGGATGGGTGGAATGAAAAGAAGTGAAATGTGCCCATAGGAGAGGGAGGTCCAATAGTTGAGGACTGCTACATTTTACAAAAGCTTTAACAAACAGCCCATTAAACAACAAATAATCAGAAATCTCCTGTGTGTGTGTGTGTGAGAATGAGTGAAAATATTATGCTGTCCACGCTGTCTCAACTTGGTAGGAACAACATGTGCAGTAAAATCAGCTCAAATAAATAAATAAGGATCAGAAAGAATCACACCAAGGTCTCACAGAAAATTATTTGCTTTCAAATGTATTCAGATCCCATAACTTTTTCAAATTTTGTCAAATTGCCACCACAAACTTCAATACATTTTCATTTGGGTTTCATGTGATAGAACATAGACAAAGAATACCATGGAGCGGCACCAGAATGCACCTCTTTATGCGCTAAGCTGTTAGAGACGAAAACCAAAGGAATCAAACTCAGAGCGCTGAATTCAAATATATATTCATGCACGTTTCACAATCATGCACAATTTAGTGTTGGTTTAGCAGGTAAAATGTCAACACAATTCCTTCAAGTTTGTGGTTTCTAAGTGACAAAATGTGAAAAAGTTCAAGGTGTATCAATATTTTTGCAAGGCACAACAATAATGGGCTCAAATTAAACAGCAGCATCTTTGATAAACACCTGAATAATTGCTGATGCCATAAATTGTAAAGTGTGGTATCCTTGATGTGAATCATTGCACCTTACACTTCATCATTGCATACACAAGCAAAAAAGAAACAGAAATATCAAGTACTGTTGTTACTCAGTAAAGAAAATGAACACCACAACATGTGCAATATTTAAAATGCACAGTCCTGTGCAAAAGTTTTCAGTCATCCATCCATCTTTTTAGCTGTTTCACAAGGAGACAGACTTTCTGTATTTGATCAAATTTTGTTCAACAGCTCTTCAGGCTTTCTGAAGGTCTATAAATTTCTGTCCAATAACAGATAACAAAGGTACATTTTTAGTGAAGGTGTGTTTATTTCTCCATTTGTTAAATTAAAGAGCCCTTTAATTCTTCCTGTTTCATGTTTTTGTATTCAGGCTTAAAAAGGGTCTTAAGCTCAAGGCAAAAAATAATGTTGTGTCCAAAGATAGCAGACAACTATGTAAAGACCCAAACTCAAATTGGATCCTTATGCACTTTACTAGAAGCAGCCAGTCACAATGCTTTCATTTGTTATCATTTCATAGTTTGAGAAGTAGAACTGAAACTGATAAAAAGTACGCAGGATCTATGAAAAACTTTGATAGACCACCTAAAGATTGAAGAACTTTGGCTGGGGGTCTCCCTTACAAAAAATAAAATAAAAAATACAAGAAATTCTGGTCCTTGAGAGGAAAATTTGAATAAATAAGAAACGGTTTAAAACCTTTGTCCAGATAAATGTACGTTTAGTCATTATTTTTTTTAGAAAACTAACATGCAACAGTTTATATGTCATGCACATGTCAAACACACACATGCTCTCCAACTAATGCCCAAGCTGAAAGAAATGCATTCATGGAGCAGGTGCAGACAGTCACTGAGAAAGAAGCAAAAAGAAAAACTGAATCCAGGAGTCTTTGCATCATGTGTAGAAGTAAGTAATGAAAACACAGACAAGAAACAAAAACTGCCACTACGATGCAAAGATCTGTGCGTCCTACAGAGAGCAGGCAGAACCAGGCACACGGGTGAAACCGGATGCAGTCGCAGCAGTTGCGGTCCAAGATTTTAAATCAGGAAGCCGAGCTGAGCTGAAGTGCCAGGGCAGAGCACTCACTTTCCCAGGAAATCCCAGACCATGCCCCCTATCTGCTGAGGGGCGGCAGACACAGAAGGGAGTGGGTCAGGGGGAGCTCTGCCTCCAGAACGAGGAGTATGGCGAGGGGCAGTGGATGGGGGGCTTTTTAAAATTTAGTGCAGAAGGAAGGGCACAAGAGTGTTTCAAAGAAGATGAAGGACAGATTGAAGATTCAGAATCCAATTTGAGAAAGAATAAGGAGGAAATGAACAGAGGTCAAGGTTGACCAATGGTCGGGGTTAAAGAAGGGGACAAAAGACAGAAGGGATACAGGATGAAAAAGTAGGTAAGGATGGCAAAAAAAGGACAAGAAAACTCAATTAATCACATTTGGTGAAAGACTTAGCAAAGAACTCAACTGAGTGGGCACCTTCACTGACATCTAACTTGTATCTGTGCTAAAGGGAGAGTATGCGACAGCAGGAGAGAAGAACAAGTCTCAGCAAATCTATGTTGGGCTCAAACAATTCGACAAATGCTTAGGTTAGTTTAGCGATCCACTTCATCAGCTGAACCAAAACTAAACAACAACTTCAGAGTCAAGTATCTGGATTAAATGTCACATAAACACAAGAATGAAAGAAGCACATTTACAGAAATAATTTACTGTGTTCTACCATCATTCGGGAGGAAGATTTCAGTTTTTTCCAAAGAATGACTTTGAGAAATCCACAAACAAATCAGCTTGTGAGGAAAATCAACGCCTTTTACACTTGGCACTTAATGCTGACTGGTGAATCGTCAGTTGAAGCCTAAAGAACCTACTTATTTCTGGACCAATAAATGCAGGCAGGTCATGGTATCATCTCTCTTCGGTGTGGAAGTTAAGGAGGAAAATGTCCACGTAAACTGTTTTCAGACTTTGTGAAGGATTTAATGCTAAGGTTAAAGTGTGGCTCTATTTACGGAAATGAACAGAGACACTAACCTTTTAGTTAGTAATGTTTATCACAGCAACTGTGAATGTAAAAATATATATTCAGGCTAAAATCAGTTCATCAGAACTTTACAAAATCAAAATTGGTCCCAAAAGTGGTGTATCTCAAATTTAAGACAAAGCATTAAAATTCCCAACAGGTGAAACATCTATCATTCAGACATTCATGAGTTTTAATAAGTACTTCCCAGTACAGCGATGAAGCCAACTAAATACACACACCATGGTGGTCAAGTCACTGACCAGAAAATAAAAGAAACTGTCCTGAACACCAAGTATGGAAAGCAAGAGTCCATAGGCTTTATCAGGCCTTCAAACAAACTGACTCCACACAGACTCCATTCAAGAAAAATAGCTATGTTTGAGCAAAAGACTGGAAGTTAAAACATAGACAAGTGGAAACAAGTAGGTTATAACTTGATGTCGAAACCACATCCAACATCAACAGAAACAAACTCGTCTGTGTCACGGAACCAATGTGTTTCAAATAATAGCTGTAACCATAATGTCTAACTCAGCCGGATTAGAATAACAAACAAGAGCATTGAGAAAGAATGTAACAAACAGCAACTAAGATATTAAAACACAAGCAGAAAAACAGAAAACTGGAAAAGAGGACAAAACGTAACTGAAACCGAAGACATACTTTGTTTTCTTTAAATAAGTTGACATAAAACTGAAACAATCTTTGATGACAACTTGTTTTTCTTAGTATAAGACATTTATTTAGAGATACAGAAAATAATATTTCTATATTTTTTTTACTATATCCTGAATAATAAGTAAGAGAGTTTAGCCAGCGTCTTCAGTCGGAGGTTTCACTCACCTTTCCAGCTCAGCAATCTTTTTGTCCTTGTCATTCTTCTCGGTCTCCACCTCTCTCAGTATGTCCAGAAGCCTCTCCACTTCCGACTGAGCCTTGCTTGCCTCGTCTTTGTAATAGCTCACTTCCTTTTCCAGAAGCTTTACTCGGTCCACGTACTCTGGGTTTCCTCGGGGGCCCGAGTGCTGGTGCTCCACCTCATGGGCTTTCTGCATCCATGTACCAAGGAAAGATGCACGGAGTCAGTTCACATTGACGAGCCAAAAGAGCCATGGAGAGCAGCTCACAATATTTTACTGTGCTTTAAAGTTTTGTGGTAGATCTGTCTCTGTCTCTATCTCTCTGTCTCTGTGAATGCAATATAGTGAAGAGTAGAGTAAACATTGTGAACCAGGCATCATTATTGGTGCTGGCTCATTAGCTTTAACAGAGCTATTATTTAGCTCAATTTAAATGTCCCTCTGAGTTTCACAGTCATCTGTCACTTGGTTAGTATGCAGAGTGCATTACAGTGTGCATGTTTGTCCTACATGTACAGAAATAAACCTGATGAAATCTATTAAATATTCAGAAAAACAAGATGATCACAAATAACCAAAACCAAGACTCAATTTTGGTCACTTTCGACAAATCTCATCACCACTATGATTGAATTTTCAATTAAATTTACTACAAAGGTACACATCACCCTTGGGAAGCAAACAAACCCACGAATGGTGCAAAGTTTTACAGAGCCATCCGCCAAAACACAGCAGCAATCTCCACCCACGGCTCGTACAAACGCTACCAGCACCACACTGAGATAAACGAGAAGCGCTGCAACAATAACGACATGCAACGAATCATGCAAACCCAACAGAGCTGAAACAGTGTTTGCATCTATAAACTGACTGTGTGCAGACAAAGAAGTTGGAGCAATTTATAGTTAATATTTTTAGCATGTGGGACAACATTACAGCGGGATAAAAACATAATTTTGTCACTGCTCATCTGCTACAATCTTTAAGTAAATTGAGATTATGCAAAAGTATTTATTGTTAATGTTTAACCCCATTTTGTCTCATTATAATGACAAACTTTATTTCATTTTTGTGTGATTTTATGTAATAAACCAACACAAAGCAGTGGAGAATTACGCATCTCCTGGAGGATCTCAGGTCTCAGTTGTTTGAGGCATCTTAGCAAGTTGTCCCTCCAGGATTGCTCTGTATTTACATCCACCCATCTTCTACTTCATCAGCTTCCTAGTCCCTTCTAAAGATAAACCCCACAGCATGATGCTGCCATTACCATGCTGCTCCTATTGGGATGTTGTAGTTTTCCAGAAAGTTCAAGTCTCATGTGGGCTCTTGCATCAACAAGAAGTTTTAAAAATCCATCCTAAACACCATTACAAAGTTTAACATTAGTAAAGAGTTCATGTGCAGGTGGATTGTATTAGAAGCAGATGGAAAATCTGAACATAGCAAGAGTGCATGAAAGATTAGGTCATAGGTGTGTTTACAAAGGCATTGTAAATGTTAAAACTGCATTCTAAACTTTGCTGTATTTATGCAAACTGTAAAGGATCTGTCTTGTCCTTGAATGCTCAGATTAATTTTGATCAATTTTTCAAAAGCTTTCACAACCAGGGAAATTACAGCTGTAGATCTCACATTTGTTGTTGCTGAACTTATTTTTTAGGCACAACATCATTAAAGACCAACTAAAAATGTGATAAAAAACAAAAACATCTTTAAAATGTTTCCTGTGCCTCCTATGTAGCTTGTGGCAAGTTGCAAACTTATTAAGAATTATTTTTGACCAAGATAATTTTTGCCACTCTTACATAAACACATTCTTCCACCTGAGCTGTAAATCTCTGCAGCACCTCCAGAGCTGATGCCATCATAGTACAGCTAGTTTAATACTGAGATTAACTTACATGGACTCTATTTAGTGTAGGTGAACTCTGAAGGCAGTAGTTTGCACTACATTTTTGTTTATGAGTTATCACATGATGATGGTGTTATTTGTACAAAAAAAAAACTAAAACGTATCAATTTGCCTCCACTTTGCAATTATTTTCTACTTTATGTTGGTCCGCCACATAAAGTCACAACAAAATATTTTGTTGTGGTTGCAATGTGACAAAAAAATTCAACGGTGTGGATAATTTCCTGATGCAGTGTGTGACACTGAAAGATGCAGGAAGGCAGTCAGTCGGAGAAAGAACAGCTCATATACATCCCTCTCAAAAACGTTCAGATATTGAACCTGTTTTTTTTTTCATTATTTTGCATATGTATAACACAAAGCATTAAATGTGTTTTTTTCCCCTGTGACTTAAAATTGCGTATTTTAATGATTATCTGGATAATTTAAGCATCTGTTTTGACTTGTACTGAAAACTTTATAAGTACAAATAGAATTCTGCTGAAGGGTAATGTTGGAATAATGAAAGATTAAAATATTAGTGTTACCTAATACAATACCTGAGTTTGAATAAAAACTAAAGAAATAAATCCTTAGAAATGTTATTGAGTAATGTGGGAATTGTGTTACTTTCAGCTAACAATCAGTACAACAGAACAAAAAGAAAACAACTTTGACTGTGTAACACTATTTTCACACACACACGCAGACATCAATCACTGTAAGAGGACATTGTACAGGACTCTCTGTTCAGTTTGAAGCTTGTAATACCCGCACAGTGCAATGGGCAACATGCATGTCGATGGGGGAAAGCAGTGTCTGTGCTGGGACTTGCCATGATCACCATCTAGCATATTTCAAAGAACTTCTCAGTGTCCTCATGCTTTCAATGTGCGCCTCACAGACCTCAAGAGAGGGACTTACAGGATTGTTCATGTGACTGAATAGCTGCTCAGCTTGCTACATTGCCAACAGAGGGGGGTCGAGGAAGGGACATTAGAAAGGAGGGGTGGGAGGGTTCAGGGAAAGTTAAGTGTTAGGGCTTCGTTTGAGCCAGAGGAGATAACAGCAGGATCAGACATAATACACGTTGATTGCAAAGTAACACAGTTTCAGCACTGAAAGTGTTGTTAAAGGTTAAAAAACATTAAAACACTGATGACGACAGACGGACAGACGCTGGGACGGTCTGTGGATTATGGAGACAAAGAAGATGGACGGACTCCTTGTTCTGCGTAACATTGTGACAAAGTGCAGCAGCTTGCAGCAGAGGAGAGAAAGTGATGGCAGCCAGGATCCTAAAGAGCTGTGATTTATGTAACTCTGGATCAAGATTCTTGTTCAGACAAGCTTTCAGTGACATCTTCCTACTCCCAAAACAGAATCAACAAATCAAACAACAGAGTTTCAAAATGTCCAATAGTTTGTAAAACAACAGTGAAAACAAAATCAAAGTAAATTTTTCTGGTTTATTTCAATTTTGTTCACTTAGGGCTCTCCAAAAATTTACAAAACCTTTTTCACACTTTCTCTAATTCCATTCCTTTGTCAATAAATTCAGGTCAGATGCAAAACAAGCACTATCACCAGACCATGTGGCACAGTAGGGATGGTATGTTCATTATAATGTGAAATGTTAGTTTTCCTATAAAATGTAAACGAGACTTATTGCTACTATCTTATAACAATAATTTTCTTCTTGCCTAGTTTGTCTGTTTAGGTAAGGATACTGAACAGTTTTTTATTAAGTGTTCAAAGCAGGAGTCCACCAACAAATCAACTCCACTTTCCTGATTAACTTTGGGAGATTAGTGATTAGTCAATACCGACATATGAAACTGATCCTATCCACCAATCTTATCTATATTTAGATTTTATTGTAAAACTCATGTGTCATTACTCAGCTTCTCTATTATACACTACTTTGTGGTGATCTATCACACAAACTAGAATAAAACACATTGAAGTTTGTGACAAAATTAAGGAGTAATTGTTTTTTATTTTATGTTTATTTTATTTAGCTAACTGTACATATCTGTTTGATTATGTTTAATCCTTCCATGTTCTGGCACTAGAGGACTTCACTGAACAGTTTGAAAGGAAAGAGGCTGAAGACCGAAGAAAAAGACATGCGGCAAATATTCAGAGACCAGGATTTGAAGACTCCAGCTTCTGCACACGGTGCGCCCTCTCTACCAACTGAGCCATCAAGCACTCAAATCCTTTCTTCACAAGTTTGCAAAATAGGACGTGCCAGAGGATGGTAGAGCTTCAATTAGTGCATCTGGTGGCTTTCTCTTCCAAAAATTTTATATTTTGCACCTTAGGAAACATATGGCATATGAACTGGTACTTACTGGTTTCATTAATCAGATCAAAATTATCACCTAAAAACACGTTGATGAGTGAGCTTTCACTAAGACAAGGACAAACACCTACCTTTTGCAACTGCGTCTCCAACTTACTACACTCCTCTTTTTTCTGCTCGATGGCGATTTCCAGGGACTTGAGCTTCGAATCCTTCTTGAGGCCAGAAGATGCCAGGGAGGATGCATGTTCTTTGAGATCGATGAGACTAGACTGCAGAGAGACAATCAACACAGACGTTGAAAGCGCGTTTAAATCCAGCAGGCTTGCCTTGTCAGCAGGTGTGAAAAGGTCACAGAATCAGAGGAGACAGCTGCTGAGAGAGACACTTAGTAGATGCACTACAGTGCTTACACAGAGGAAAGCTGGATGTTCTACAAAGAAACACAGAGAGAGGCATGTGGATTAACCCTGACACAGACGATCTCACACCTACCTCCTTCTCTGTTAACTCTATCTGCAGGTTGTTGACCTTCTCCTTCAGGTCTTTGTTCTCCTTCTTATAGGAATCCACTTCTTCCAGACGTTCTCTGTCTTCTCTCTCTCTTTGGTCCTTTAATCGCTCAATAATTCTCTCCTAACAAAATGAAACAAAAACATAGATGCACACTAGTTAATATGATTCTAAAATAATCAGTAGAGGCAGCTTTTCAACCACTAAACTTTGCAGTCGATATTGTAACAATATAAAATAATATATCAAAATTATGTTTTAAAATTGCTCTAAGAAGATCAAAGATTATTACATGTTTGTTTTAAATTCAATGACTGAAACACAATCTGTCATATCTCAAAGGCCATAAATATATCATCATAAAATGATTGTATCTTGAAATGTTCTTAACTTTTTTTTTTACTTTAGAAAATTAAAATGTGTTCAATGAAAGCTTGAAGCTTCACCATTAAAGGTTTTCTGTGCAAGGAAAATTTTGAATGATTATCCAACACAAATTTAAGCCACTTGATTCATCAGTAATTCATTTTACATCTCTGAAAAAAAAACTACATAAAATGATCAGTTTCTCTGATTTTACTCTTTATAGGTATATGTTTGTGTAAAATGAACATTATACTTTTATGCTATGAACTACTGACAGCATGTCTCTGAAATTCAAGGCAAAAATTTTATATTTATTAAAAGAAAATGAGAAATGGTCAAAATAATGGAAAAAATGCAATGCTTTCAGACTTCAAATAATGCAAAGAAAGCAAATTCATATTCATTTAGAAATAACAATGCTAATGTTTTAACTCAGGAAGAGTTCAGAAATCAATATTTGGTGGAATAACCAGGAGGTTTTCAATGTGGTTCACTTTTCGTTTCTTGTCATAATTTCTGCGTTTACATTATGTGATCATACTGATGTGCAAGACTGTAACACAAAGAGACGTAAAAAAAAAAAAAACAACCAAAATAATCAGATGTCAACGTTGCACCTTCTCCGAGAGCGCCTCCTCCAGGGTGGCCAGGGCAGTGTCTGTGTTACTGGAGTCGGTCTGCAGAGACTTGATCCTGTCCTTGAGGTTTCCCAGCTGCTTGTCTTTGTCTCTCAGCTGCTCCTGCAGGTTCTCAATCTGTATCATTCAAATAGAACAAAACTGTATTAAGCATAATATCACAATTGCACAAAGCATTATTTAAGATTGAAGAAGCTATATGTATTAAAAAAGACAATAAAAAAACAGGACTCTTACAATACAGCTTTTTTGGTTTAAGGGTATATATAAGCTGCTGCAAACAGGCACTTGCTGCATTAATAAAACAGTGCTAACAAGAATACATTAGACTTATGCTTCTTATAATGCCTTTTTTTAA
The DNA here is from genome assembly GCA_903066825.1 of Alfaro cultratus. Taxonomy (NCBI): domain Eukaryota; kingdom Metazoa; phylum Chordata; class Actinopteri; order Cyprinodontiformes; family Poeciliidae; genus Alfaro; species Alfaro cultratus. Next base: position 10,913 of record CAEFZX010028735.1, read on the forward strand.
CCTTAAAGGTTTGTGAAATTATGTCAAATTCAACTGGGAATAAAACTGTTGTGGTCAGTGGGTTTTAATTTTGGCCTTTGCGTGCTGGTTAGTTTATTTCCAGGATGTTTTCATAGAGTTACAAACTTTTTAGTTCCTTTTTTCTTCCTTTCAGTTTCCAGTTTTTATTTGAACCAAATGTCTAAATGAATCATTGCTGCTGGTATGGTCTTAGTCCTAAATCACGACTGTTACTGCAACTTCCAATATGATGATTGATTCCTTTCTGGTTATATTACTAAATATGCTAACATCCTTTTACGTTTTTAGTCAAGGTCATTGTTTGTGTTTGAGCTTTCTGCTTATATGTGAGAATATGTTTGACGCTGCTTTGATATTAATCTTATGTTTGATGTTTGGATTCCACATTCAACATTTATCGGGCCTCCATTCTTATACTGTCTCTTGATATGCAAAGAAAACATATTTTCCAGTAAAGGATGTTGGAAAGAGAAAGTCTGTGAATTTGATACTTGCAACGTCTTTCCAAAAAGCAGCGACAGAATTTTTTTTTTCTCTTGTGCAAACAAAGTTATCACTGTGTTACATCAGGTTATGATAAACAATCCTGGCCACATCCAGGATGTGAGGAGACAAACCAGTTTGAATAAAAAGAGCTTTCATTTTCTTCCTAATATAGGCAAGGCAAATTTATTCATATACTGTTGCTCCATTCATAAGCGAGGTTATCCAAAGCGCTTTGCAGGACAACAGCAACAACAAAAGAAGAAAGCAAAGATAATTAGTTTTTTTCTTCAAACAGAGCTCAGTATGCCAGCACTGAAAAGCATTTTAAAATGTTTATTTAATAGGCTAATTTTAATCCAAATCTATTTGCCAATATAACAGCTCAATCAATAATCAGTGATCCAGCAAACAGTTCATTAGTCAGATTCTTTCATGGCCTTTGAAAACAGGAAGCCAGTGCTGTGATTTTAAAACTTGTCTAATATGAGTGATTTTGCTTGTGGCAGACAAAACTCTGGCATTTTGGATGAGCTGCAGCTGTCAGACCAGCAAAGATATTGTTTCTGTAATCTAACCTACTGAAAATAAAAGAATCACAATGTTTTTCTGTCGTGTTTTCACAGGAAACCACTTATTGTTGTTTTGTAAATTTACAGGAAATGTGTAAGATTCTTAAAGATTGTTGGTGATACACAAACAGTGAAAAATTATTGTTGAAATGTAGTATTTTGTGAAAGCTGGGGGTAATTCACATAGATCCAGAAAAAGAGAAACAAACAAAACAAAACAAAACATACAATTGCCCTTGTGGCTGTACTTCCTTTTCTGTTCCAGTGTGTATAGAGGGATTTGCAAATGTAAAACAATGCCCTGAAATTGTATTATTGGTACAGTTTTCTCAATACAGATGCTGCTTGCCTTGCAAATTTCAATAAACATAACTCAAATGAATTATTGAGCAGTACAAAATCATTTTTATGTCTATTAGCAAAAAAAATGTAACAGGGTGTAATGATGGACTAGAAAGCACCGCAAGTTTTTCTTTTTTGTTTGATATTATATTAAATATTTAAATTAGTGATCACGTTATCATAATTACATAGACACATCTTAAAGGTAAGCAGTTGAAGTAAATTTCTTGTTTTTCTTTCTAGACACTAAGACCTCTCAGAAAAACCCCCACTCATCTTGGAGAGAGTAAACACTCTCCTTTCTGTTTTCATTGAGTGACTGCAGTCCAGGAAACAGTAATCTGGTAAAACATCCCATTGCATCACTGTTTTTGTTTGAAGTTTCAGATGACTCCTAGAGTAATACTACAAGTTACACCCACTCGCTTCAGTGTGGTCAGAGATTTCTATAGCAAAATAATATAATAGATTCAGCTATTTTTCCTCAACTTCAACTTTTAAACAGGGTGATTTTTTTCTTTGCTCCTCTCACCTTTTTCTGCAGGACATTAATTTTCCTTTCTTTAACCTCCAGCATGTCCTTCATGTCCCTAATCTCTCCAGCGAGAGTTCCCTTCTCCTCTGTCAGGTCCTGCAGCTGCTTAGTTTTCTTGTTCAGAAAGGACTCCTTTTCCTCCAGACGCAGACGTAGAGCATCAACCTGAAGAATGGCACACACTCAAGCGGCTTAGAAAAAGTTACAGTGATGACTGTATTGTTTTTATCAAACGTGCTTTTCGGTGCCGTTAGTATTTTAGAAGAACGTTCCAATTCATCCAGCTTTTAAATGATACTGTAAATAGAGAGTTTCTAGGAGAGATATTTCACCTTGAAGTCAGTTAATGCAGAAAACAACTCCTGGGATATTTTTTTTAAATCAAATGTGGAGGTTGTGGTGCTAGTAAAGATGTTCAGTCAAACATTTGGTCAAAAATTATTTCCCAACAACGTTTTTCTAGCAAACTGTGATCCACTGCATATGTTGACACCTTTCTATCAGGATCAGCAATAACGTCTCCAGCAAATTGAGTTTCTATTTGTGGGATCAGACCACGCAGGCCAGCCTTCTCTCCCCGCATGCATTAATAAACCTTGGCCACCCTTGACCACATTGCTGCTTTCTTGGACAAGTGTTGATTGATACTGACCACTGCGGACCTGGAAGACATGAACGCTGCAGACATGAGCTGCAGTTTGGAGATGCTGTGACTCAATCACTGCTTAGTTCTTGTTTAATTTGCTTAAATCCTTGTGGTTACCAATTTCTTTCCTCTTCATGCATCGACAGTGAGGAAAAACTGTTTAGTAGCTGCCAAATATATCCGAACCTGCTGACAGATGTCATGATGGAGAGATAACAAGTGCACCTCACTCCACCTGTTGCAATGTTTTGCCTGACTGGGGTATAATGAGTATGAATTTAGTTATTTAGTGACCTTGCAATGACAGGGCAGGTACAAAACCTAGCAAGACAGAAAAGCATTAATTTTAACCCATAAAAAATATTTGAGCACTAAATTGAATTTTCTTATCGACCCAGAGGTTTTGTTGGCACTTTGTGGAAACATACACACTGCACAACGTGAGTCCAGGTCTTGGTTTCCTGGCCCAGTAAAGAATTGGAGGGACAAATGTGAGAAACCTTTCGATCTCTAATTCTGACTCCAACATTTGTCTGTGGTCATTTCAGGGATAACTGTACCCAGAACAAAGCAGCAGATGATGTCGTTTCTGTGTAAGAAACTGGACATTTCAGAAAGTTACCTAATTATGGTTCAACCCACCAAATCTTTCTTTCAACAGCCTCCTTAAATTCTGTCATATGTGATTCAGTTTTAGTCTCAGTTGGTGGCAGCAGATTGACGCTCCGACAGTCATTATCTGAGCTTCAGTCTGAAGGTTTCTTCCCGTCAAAATGGGATTGTTCCTTCCTACTGTTGCCATATGCATGGTCAGGTTTGGGGAAAAGCTCCAAAGGCAATGGCTCAATGCAAAATGGGCTGAGTTTCCTTAAATTCTAAACTTTTACTGATCAAATTGGAATCTATATGCTTGAATATGTATCTGCCTGTAGACAAGGGGTAGGATTAAATAGGTGTTCTCTTCTAACTACTCTTTTTCAAATAGAAAAGTAGTAGTAAGCAATTTATTTTGTTCTTGGTTATTTATACACTTGTTTGTCTCTGTCTTACTGATTTCTTGTTCTCTTGATTTTAAAACCTGTTTGAGGAAATAAATCAAATCAAGAAAATAATAGATTGATATTAATGTACGCGTATATAAATTGCATTTGCGTTTCTTGTATAGTGCATTGAGGCAAGATTTACTTGGAATAGGAAAATAAACAAATTTAAACGTTTTTTGCGAGCTTGTAAAACACTTGAGTCTATTTAGGGTAAACTGCTTTCTTCCTGATGACTCAAGTTACTTGTTTGCGAAAAAGGTTGTTCTAAAGCATCAGCAGAAAAAAACACTATTCATTCAAACTGCTTATTTGACTTTTCCTCATTGACCTGCATCTTTACACGTATTAGTAAGACAGCAGTCTTAATACAGCCACCCATTGTTTAGCTTTTTTTTTGTATAGCATGTCCTGACACAGTACAAGGTGCAACGACAGTCACCTGCATGCAATGTTTCATGTTTCATTTTAAAATTTCCCAAGGAGGAAATGGGAATGTTTGTGTTTTGTTTAGTTGGCAAACAAGTGAGGGATTTTTTTGTACTACCTCTGTTTGGAGGATGGCAGCACGTTGCTCTTTGGCAGTGAGAGACTCTTTGAGCACTTCGATATGCTGTTTGCAGTCCGAGTTCTGGTTGTTGAGGGTCTCTAGCTTTGTTTGCAGAGCCAGCAGCTCCGACTCTTTCTTTGACAGCTCTTGCTTCAGTTGGTCAATCTGTTCAACACACAATAAAAATCCTTTTAGCTTTCTGACTGAACCAAGACACCAGCAAAACGTGGTTTTTACTAATGGCCACGTGTGTGTACGTCTGAGAAAAAAACTTTGGGTTGAGCAGTGAGCTATACATTGCAGTTGGACTACTATCTTCTTCATCAACACAGTTTTCTCTCATTAAAAATGCATTTTGGGCTGACTCCCCACCATTTGTCATATATTATACATTGTCCCTATTCATGATTGATGAAAAAAGGTTTAAAAATAGAGCAACAAAACTGTGGCTGCTCCGTGACTAGTTCTGTTTTATGAGGTGCTCTTTGTAAACACAATCTGAAACCTCTAAACCAGCACAGTGCTGGTCATTTAACTCCCTTCATCATTTTATACCTGTATATTTTTGAAAACATCAAAATGGGTCCTTCTATCTAACTAACAAGTTGTCTGTAATAGAGTGTATCATGCTTTACCTGTTATGTAAATGTGGTTTTAAAACTTGAAAAATAGTAATCACCACCTGGAGGTTGAGTCTGGTTTGATCAGGGGGTCATATTTAATAAAAGTCAGCAATTTTATAAACGGTTAATAACCAACATAGATTAAAAAAAATACAGTGAAAAATAAAATTTTCAGTTAATACTATGCAATTAAATATCAGGATTTGGGCAGTTCTGGGTTGTATGATGGCCTTGCAGCAACAAGGTCAAGAATTTAAATCACAACTTTTGTTGCCAGAAGTTTCCATGTTGTCCTTGTGCATGTATGGGCTCTCTTTGGGTACTCCACCCTCTTCCTAAAAACATGACATAAAGCATGACATAAAAAAAATTAAAAAGATAAAGCAAAGGAAAAAACAAAAGGAAAAACAAAAGAAAAACATGACTGGAGGGTTAAGTGGTCTCTTTAAGTTACCTTCGGGGTGAGTGTGTGCGCATTTGTTTGTCCTGTGTGTTTCTGTGTTGCCCTCTGATGAACTGGCGATCTATCATGGGTGATCCCCATTGCTCTCCCAAAGACTGCTGGAAAATAAGCACTACCAGATGGATTTTATGACTAACATCATAATTGATGAAAAACACCAGAGAATAGTAAGTTCATGCTCAATCATTTCATTATATTACTACAATGTTTTCTGTTCAGAGGTATGAAGTGCAAGTAGAAAGGAATGTTACTGTAATTGTGTGGTAATGAAACGAGGACTTGAATTGGCAGGAAGATAAATTGACTTGGAGCAACTACTGATTCCTGCGACTGCTTCTTATATTGCACAACTGATATATAAACACTTGCAAGATTTGACAATATAGAGCGGCTCTCAAAAGTGTACATACCATCTTCTAATCTTGTGTCAAAACTTTTGAACAAAGAGGGAAAAAAAAGTCCAGATCGTGATGGTGTCCACTTCCTCTTTCACTCCAGGTGTGATTTTCTTTTAGTGAAATGTTTTTTTTTCTGTGTGAAAAATATTTGGAATCATTGCAGAGAAGCTCTCGTTTTCTTCATCATACCATAACACATTTTATCGAAAGTGTTTGAAAGTTTTCCTCAGATGAAATTAATTGTGAACTGAATCAAAACCAACACTTCAACAAAGTGTTAGCTTAAGGCTGCTCACATTTTTTTCTATCATTGTATTTTTTCTATTTCTTACATGTTTCTTCCAAAAGAAAATTCTTTTCAATTAAATCATGCAGAACATGTCTTATCTTTAGAAAAAGTTTAGAAAACATAAAAGATTTCTTTGTAAATGTCATATAAATCTTGCATTGTAACTGGGATGTGTGCAGTTTTAAAGAGCCCATGTATTAATTTAAAAATGTGTTTTGAAGTTAGGTGACAGTCATAATCAGCTCTTTAAGGGGTTTTCACACCTTTTGTTTGTTTCCTCTTGGATTTGTTGTGATCAGTTATTGATTTCAATTGTGCAAATAAAAAGAACAAAATGACGTGTACAAAAGTTTCCATCATAAAAAGCCAAGAATTTGTTTTCCTCTCCAAACTTCCAACAATACATAAGCAAAGTTTGTGAGCAAATAAACAGAGATTAAAGAGCAATCCTGTTTCTGAACCCGCATGCACATGGCCTCTACCTTAGTCTTCATAAACTTGGAGTGGTTCTTGTAGACCTCCATCTGTTTGATTTCCTCCTCTCGATCCTCTGTGTTTAGTAAGCTGTTCGCCTTCAGCATCTGGATCTCATCCTCCAGATCTCGAATGTTGCGCTCCAGAGAGGCAATTTTGGTATCCTGCACACAAACACGCGAAAGAGACACACCTCAAAACCGAGACCAGCATTTCCACTAGCCGAGTGCTGCAAAAATAATCGGAACTACAGAAGAGAGTCCACGAATACATGTAAAGACTGAAAGCAACCACAACGATTTGGACAGACAGAGAGATAGAAGAGAGGTATAAAGGGGAGATGCAGAGAGATAAAGAGTGAATGGAAGAAGCTCTCTGGTTTGGCTCAGAACAACTGCAGTATCTGTCGGGGAAATCAAAAGCTTTCTACCCAGCTCTTTGCAGCGGCTCAAAGGATTAATCACCATTGGGAAATATTGAGTGCACATCCAGCACAGACTGATCCTTCAGGAACAGAGAGAGGCGTACAAAAATAAAAAGTAACAAGCTCTAGCTTCAGTTGTGGAGGCTTGCAGATAAATGCAGAATCAAGTTTCTGGACTGCGACTGAGAGACCAGCTTTAGCTTCACGGCTTTTTAAATAAATAATACTACGTCTTTAAGATTAGCCATGGTTCATCTCCCTCTCCAGCAGAGCATAGAGCAACCTTGCTTCTTCCTGCTTTTCTCTTTTTTTTAATATCGTCCTTCCTTCCTCTTTGTGAACTTGTGAACTTATAGCCATTAGCAGGGTCAGCCACAGCCTGCTGAACAACATGGGTGATGAGTTGTAATGAGAAATGAATGATTGGGAGTTTAATGTCAATGCGTAGAGCGCCGCTCGTGTACATGCACTTCGCCCAGCTGCTGCATCTCACCTTACAAGAAGAACATCAATGAAGTGACAATTCTGCAACAGACATGAGGCGCCGTACCTTCAGAGAAGAGTGATTTTATCCCAAGGACCTGGTCAGTGAATTGTGCTCGTTATCTGTCCCTGCATCTGTATATCCCTCTGTCTCTCCATATCCCTGCATACTGGCCTCTCACTGTCATAAACAACCACACCTGTTTCCATGGCAGCAGCAGCAGGCAGGTTATATACGGTGCACCGTCTCTGGTGAGTGAGGAAGAAGAGAAGGCGGGAGGGATGGAGATGAGGGGGAGGGAGGGAAGGAGGTAGGATTATTTGCGCCTCCATCAGCATCAACAGAGAACGGGAGAGAGGAGAGAAGCAGGGTCTTCCTCCACAGCAAAAGGAGAAGGAGGAGGGGGCGGGACTTCCCTCGCCCGGTATGATAATCAACAGGATACAGAGCGCCCTGAAGTCACATGACCAGGCTGTGGGAGGCTGGGCCGCTGCAGCCAAGCGAGAGGGGCTGTGTCAGCTCAGCGATGATGTCATGATTTATTTTGAGGAAGTGATGTCAGGCCTCTGCAGTGAGGCTGGGGCTGTCTACAGCAGCTCAGTAGCTGGATGTTCCTGATATTCTCCACTGTCACAGTGATATTGAATGCCCTTTTTATTAGCTACATTTATCCTTTTATCCATCTGTGTTTAGTAGTGTAAAACAGATTAACAAAATAGTATGAACTATTTTGTTAAATATAGTTCATACTATATTTAACAATATAGTATGAACTATATTGTTCATACTATATTGAACAATATAGTATGAACTATATTGTTCATACTATGAACAATAGTATGAACAATTGTTCATACTACAATTGAACAATTGTAGTATGATTGTTACAATTGTAACAATTCAACATTTTCCTGAAAATGTTTTTCAGGAAACATTTTCCTGATGTTTTCCTGAAAACATCAGGAAAACTCTGATGTTTTCCTATGTTGAATAACATGTTTAGATTAATTCCTATAATTAGTTTAAACGCTTTACTACAGTGTGTTGAGCTTTTCCATGTTTTGTTTTGTTGCAAACAAAAAGTTCAATTTCTTTTTAATAAGATTTTATTTGATTGACCGAAACAATGTGGTACATAGCTGTAAAGCGAAAGGAAAGTGATCAATATTTTCAAATTTTTTGAAAATAAAAATCTAAAGGTGTGGCATACTTCTGCATTCAGCTCTCCTGAGTCAATATCGCCACATCAGTCTTTTGCTGCAATTAAGGCTAAAATTTTTTGAGAAATATGACTTTTCCAGCTTTGCAGATCTACAGACTTAAGTATTTGTTCATTCTGGTTTGATAACTCAGGCTATGCCAGATTGGATGGAATGCACTGGTGAACATGAATTTTCATATCAGGTTCTCATTTTGATAAGGGTCAGGATCTTGTATTCAGCACATTGTGACTGTGTTGATCGAATGTTTGTTACATCTTTATTTTTTTAATAGGCTTCTCTTTGCCACTCTGAAGCTCATCTGCCAAATATGGCTCCTAGGTAAGGAGCAGTCAGGTCTCACAACAGCCTGTTGACATGCCAGCTCTCATAGTCAGTCTCACAGCTTTTCTGTCCTTGGGTAAAGAGACACGACACTCTGAGAGTCTGAACTCGAGTGCAGATGGTTCATGTTCAGTTTTTACTCTGCTTTTGAACAAGATATTTTAATATGTGATTTTCACTTGGATGATCTTATTTTTTCATCACAATCTAAACCATCCCTTGCTTTTCTATGCTATTCTACTTGATTCAAAACTCACTTCACTTCACAGTCTGGGCTTTCTACCATTCACTTGGATTCATCCATCCATCCATTTTCTAACACCCTTGTCCCTAGTGGGGTCAGGAGGGGTGCTGGTGCCTATCTCCAGTGAACGTAAACCCTGGACAGATTGCCAGTCTATCGCAGGGCAACACAGAGACAAATAGGACAAACAACCCTGCACACACACACTCACACCTAGGGAGAATTTAGAGAGACCAATTAACCTGACAGTCATGTTTTTGGACTGTGGGAGGAAGCCGGAGTACCCGGAGAGAACCCAGGCATGCACAGGGAGAACATGCAAACTCCATGTAGAAAGACCCCGGGCCGGAAATCGAACCCAGGACCTTCTTGCTTCAAGGCAACAGTGCGCCACTGTGCAGCCCTCACTTGGATTCCTCTGGTAAAATTTCAACTGGGCCAATAAGAGAACTGAAGGAGAAGTTATTGTTCATGTCGGTTTTCTGCTCCATTTTAGTCTGCCTGTAGTTTTGGTAATAGTAGCGGAGGAAGTGAACGAGGACGTCCAGTCCACATTGGTCATGCTTTCAAACACTGAATTAACATCAACAGCCACCTTGGCACTTCTCTCTCTTTGAAGTGGAGGATGTTTACAGTGCAGTCAATTTCCGGTAAGCTTCATAGTGTCAGACTGCCACATCAAATACATCATGGACTAGTGTTAGGGACTGGGTAAAATCTTAAACTTTTTTACAGAGTTCGCACCTCCAGGAAGCAATCATCATCTCTCAATAGCTAAGAGCCCAGACCCTCTGCATAAAGCAAAGTGTAGAACAAGAGGATACCAGGTTATAATTTTGTCCCTGTGTCAACTTTTTTGTAGCCTTTGAAAACCCTTCATAACATAATGCTGCCACCACTGTGTTTCACTGTCAGGGTCAAGGGCAGCATGACATTAAATTGAACTAATTTATACTTTCTGTCAATAACCTTTGTTTTGCCACTGTTTCGTGAAGGCAAGACTCATTAAGAGAATAACTAAAATTTGCCCATTTGGTAATTTTTCCTAAGTAGGCAAAATTCCTTGGTCTTCATCATCATAATTGGTCGTTAATGTCCTTTATAAACCCTCTACTTTTACGAAACAGCTGTACCTGGTGGACTCCATTCATGAAGTGGACCACTTCTGCAGGCAATTGGTAGTTGACTGTTATTAGTAAAAACTTTTGAAAATCACTTGTCCTTTTTGCTTTACTTCATAAATTACCTTGTTAAACTGTCACAATAAAATACTTTTTCTGAATGTAAGCTTACAAAAAGTGAAACAGTTCACCAGATATTACTAGCTTTGCAAGCTCTTTAATTCTAGTGATTCACTGAGTCCTTATGGAGCAAAATTACTTCCAAACTGTTAATTCCTCATCTTTAATTTCAGCTATGCATGATCAGAAAACACACTAAAGAAGCTCTATGCGTCCTCCAAAAAAGTCTTGATGGAAAATTTTATATAAACCTCCAGGGCTCTTGCAGAATCAAAGTCTGCTCTGTGTTTGCAGTCAGCAATGTGAGGAGTTGATTATAAAAGAATCACATTGGCTGTCACAAACCTTTTCTTGTTTCAGTTTGACGCAAACCTCTTCAACAAACCAAACAGGATGAAATGTTGACTCTCGTTCAAGTTAGCACAAAAGCTCTGAAAGCTGATACAGCACCGTTCCATGTGTGAGAATGAGAGAGAGAGATGTCATGCCAGGCTAGTGATTGACTCAGCTGCAGCAAATTGCAGTGACAACAATAGATTCAGCAGAACAAACATTAGCCTCTGCTGGAAACGCAATAAAAGGCTTGAGAATGGGAGCATATGAACACACAACATTTGCTTTCACACAAATGCGGAGCTGCTGTGTGTAGTCAAGTTCTTACTTTCATCTCTATGATGGTCTGCAAGGCCTTGGTTTTGCTTGGATCCTGATGAAGCTGATTTCTTCTGTGCAGTTCCTTTTGGAAAACAAAAATAATTTCTAACTTTTTCTACACAAGAGCAAAGGATAAATAAAAATACAATGCAAACCATATGCGTCTGTTCTGTTCACGGTGCCACATTTACAAAAGTGCTCCACAGTTTTTGTACATGTTACATAATCAATGTATCACAAGGAGCAGAAAGGAGTGCAATGAATTTATGATGCTCAACACTGCCATCTAGTGACAACAACACATGCTAAATTTCAAATACTGTTTGTTACATTGTACCTCTCTAAGGTGGATGTTTTCCTTCTCCTTCTGATCCAGAATTACTTCCAGGTGTCCAAGCTGGGCCTCAGCCTCAGCAATGCGCCTGGCCCTTTCCTGCTCTTCCTCTTCGGTCACCCTGCCCGGTCCGGGAGGCAGCCCTTTACTCTGCAGCATCTCCAGCAGCTTCTTAATGGACTCGTCCCTGGCACCAAGTGTTTGTTTCTGGGTCTCTATTCTTAGCTCCATCTCCTCCAGGGTTTTTCTAAGCAGGAAGAGCTCCTTGGCCTGCCTGTCGTGCTCAGCTTGCAGCCGGCGGAAGTTCTCCTCTGTCAGCTCGATGGTGGTGAAATGCTCCGAGCCAGATCGGTTTCCGCTCTCCTGCTGAAGCAGGTGGTTGAGGTCTCGCTGTGTGCGTAGTTCATCCTGCAGAGCCTGGATGGTCATTTGGAGATGCTGCAGGAGACGTGGACAGACATGGACGTGTACACACACACAAAGACCCAACGCGTTTAGGAATAAAACAGAATCCAATTTCATTTATTTTAATCAAAACTAACATCAATGACAAAATGTTCAGTACTGGGAAGGTCTAACCCATGACACACCAGCACTTACATTACAGCATCTTTAAAAACTAATTTCAGAGAATTAGCACTGTTTGACACAACAATTAATTATTTCTTTGAATGCCAGGACTAGGGAGAATTTCTTGTTTTACCATTAGACACTAAGGGACGGAAATTATGTTATTCTAACCTCTGAAAGCAGGTCTCAGTTCTCAGTTCAAAACATTCTGTGCTTATGGATATGTACATGTCTGTCTAGTCTGGATGTGGAAGGACTAAAGACTAAGTATAAACTCCTATAAGTTACAAAGTCTTGAAAATGTCTGATTTTAGTGAAAATGTGTCTTCAGGACTTAAAGATCACAAAAATACCTAAACACAGGCGACAAAATAAAGAAAGGAATGAATATAATAAGAGCAAATGCAGGACTAAAATTCATCCATTAATTTTCAGTCATGATTTTAGTAGTTTGTATTTAAATGACACAAAGAAAAACAGCATTGGTGCATATGATAGCAGGAGCTTCAGGAACAATCAATCAACTAGTAAAACATGTAAAATAACATTTACATTCAGGGAAAGAGGTTGGTTTTCTTTTGATAAAAACTGATCAACAATGATCAGTTAATACAATAATTACTATGTAAGAACTCTTCTAAAGTGATTAAGATAGTCTTTTAATAAACATTAAGATCACAATCAATAGAAAAAAATATATATTTGTTGAATTTAATTGAACCAATAACTGGTAAAATGAGGGCATGATATATACTCACTGCTAATTATTAAATACACCTTGCTAGTATTGGAATCAGGTTTGCCTTTAGATGTGGCTGATTTCTTTAAGGCAAGTTGTCAGAAACTTTCTTCAAGAAGTTTGGCTCACATTGACATCATGTTGTCATGCAGTTGTTGCAGATTTTCCAGCTGCATATTCATGTTGTGAAGCTCATATTCATCACATCCCAGTGGTTCTCTCTTGAATAGAGATCTGGTGATTGTGGAGTTCGTTGACATGCAGTGACCTTGCTGTCATTTTCATTTCATGGTGCAATGTCCAGCTAGAAGTAGCCCTAGAAAATAGGAACTGGGAATTGTAGCCTCAGTATTTTGTGTTTGACTGGCAGGAGTGAAAATCCAGAGTGGTTTTGTGCAACACTGAGGCTTCTCTATACTCAATTTACCACTGCGCCACCACTGACATCCCTGAAAGATTTACTTTTATAAACCTGTATGTACATACAGGCAGTAAGCGCTTATTTTGTTATTCAACTTAAGTGATCAAATAGCCACTGGCTTAATTAATGGTTAATAGATTAACTAGATTAAACTCAGCACCAGTTCCCCTAAGAGTGAGATTTGAAGAATATGTTTTATATTGTCCTGTAGCCACTGCCTGAAAAATCAAAACATGTTCTTTATTCAGAAGATGTTCTTATGTTTTTTCTATTTGGAAATAGGGCTGGACAATAAATCAATAATAATATATATTGTGGTAGACACATGATTCATATTAATAGATAATGTCGGATAGAATATTCAATAATTTCTATGAACTCCAATCCAGAACCGCACGGCATTCTAGGGGATGTAGGTAGAGGAAGGGTGTATTTTACTGTCTGTAAGGATATTTGTACCACTTTTCTGACAAAAGGTTTAGTTTTGCTAGAAGTATAACTTTCCTCCAACAAAGAAGAAGAGAAACAAAGATCCATCCATGTGCTGAAAATGGTCCAGTTAGGTCCTTAGAGAACAGAAACAGCTTTTTCTCCTGAAATCATTCACCTTCACAGGCTACAGACGTATGGTTTGAATTCTTACAGTGGCAAGGAGCAGTAACATGACTTTCTGTTTTCCAGGTCTTTGTGTTGAAACATCAGGATTCAAGGGGCAAGAAGGACAGCAGAACTGAGGGACTGAGGAGATATCATTCAGTTCTTCAAGGAGGTTAAAGGGTTAGGAGAAAAAGGGATTATCGGGTATCTGGAAAAGAATACACGGCACACGAAAGGTGACTCTATGTTGTGCACACGACACGGTGCAAACATAGGGACAAACCTTGGTTCTCCTGGCATCCAGCAGCTGCAGAGCATGAACAGAATGAACAGAAAAACAGATGTGTGGTGAAAACAGAGCGTCAGAGCTTGATGCAACAGAAACGGATGATCAACACAAAGCAGAAAAAGTTTAAATGAGAGCTGCTGGTTTATCACTCTTGCAGTCAGTAATGCAAATTTACAACAAAACTTTTTGATAGCAAACTTTTTATCTTGTCATAAGAAAAAGAACAGAATATTATGCTTTTTTAAACTATTAGCCCAATTAGTTTCAAGAAAGCCAGATTAAAGGATGGATGTGCATAGTTTTAATAGAGCTGAACATAGACATTTTTTTCTTTATAACAAGTAAAAATATCTGCCAGAAAATAGATTTTTCATGTACAAACCAAATTTTACTTAGACTGGATTACCTTTCTGGAAAGACATTTTAAAAGTGGGTTTAGTATTTTTTCCAATAAACTGTTAAAATATATTTACTAATCATAAAATTTGTAATGAGAAGCATTAATAGTCAAGTTAAAAGTTAAAGGAACAACTGAGAATTTTTTTTTGCTTTACAATTCTAAAATCTAGCAAATACATTAATAGAAAATTAAACTGTAACATGGGCAAATGGTCAACACAATTCACATTTGCTCTACAGATTTACATTATGCAAAAAGTCAACATTATTCTTTTAATGACTAACTTCAGAAGTACTTGGCCCTACAAGTATACAACCAACAGGAAAATAAGCAGGAGAAAAATAAACGCTAGTAAAATTCTGACCTAAAGACACAAGATTATCATTTAACATTTTCCAAGTGCTTGTTTAACCACCAGGGGACAGTGTTTGCATTTCCAGTAAAAGCTGCTGAATTTTCTGCTGACTGATGCCATGACAGGTTGTTCCAAAATTTACAGAAAATATTTTGCAGGTGCATAAAAGTACAAGAATATAAGTTTTTTACGGCAAGCAAATGATGCTTCTGTAGTTAGATTTGGAGTAAAGTGTGCCCACACTGAGAAGAAACCCCAAATGTTTTCTTCTTTTTTCAGATCTATCCCTCTCATTTCTGATCATCCCTCCTCACCAATCAATAAACTCCTGCCTTGGAAACTAAAATGCAGAAAACAATCCAGTGACTGCATCTGCATAATTGAACTGTGACTTAAAATCACTATACAGCCTTCTGTCCGGTTTCTCCACATCAGCCACAGCTGAGGTGTAGCTGTTTGTGTGAACTAGTCATGACTCAGCTTATACTGGTGCTGTGGTCACCAGGGTTTTTCTTTCTGTTACTGAACACCTTGATGGTCAGATCCCAGAGAGTTTCCCAGCACTGAACAGAGACACTGAGCTGCTGTGCCTCCTTATTGTACTGACACCTGGGCCAGCCGGGGGTAACTGGCTGTCATAAATCTTGTGGTGCAGAAACAGAGAATCCTTTTGAGGGCAACATCACACACTGACTCAAGTTCTGGCTTCTGCCATATAAATGCCTTAACAAAGTGTTGTGGTGATTTAGCAGAGGGGTTACTCTGTCTGGCTTGTAGGGGGCAGTTTTACCTGTGCCAGTGTTGAGCTTCTCAGTTCCCCCAAGTCAATTGCCACTGAAGATTGAAGAGGGAAAAAACATCTAATTTAAAAACGGAAAGAATGAATGGGCACTGGAATATTTAAATTATAAATTGAACACCAGGGCATCATTTGACACCAGTTTTGGTTGCTTTGGTGTTTCTCATACCATCGTTGCAGTGTAACATGGTGGTGGTTGCATAATACTGTGGGGTGCTTTAATCAACAGGTACCATTATAGAGTTTATGACAAGATAGATGGGGATAAAAGAAAGTAAATAAAAACAACTGTGAAAATGGGTGAAGGTGCAAATACTGAAGCACCAAAAGCCAGAGGACCACTGTACAACCAGAGAGACAGTGGATTATGTTAGATCAAAGCATCAAAAATAATCCACTAGAATGATCTAGTCAAAGTCCATACCTAAATGAAATTAGGATATGTGACAAGACTTGATAATTGATACTCACAGGCACTCTCCATTCTAAGTTTGAACTATTTAGCAAACAAAAAGCTGGTAAAGACATCCTCAAAGACTTGCAGATGTAATGCAATGAGACATCTTTCTACAAAGTATTGATTCAGGGAGGCTGAAAATAAGTATACAGCACAATCTTTGTATTCGTAGTTGTAAAAGAAAATAAACCATGTCTTATGATCTTTCTAATTAATAGCGATGTGCTTCTTACTTCCTTTATTTAACCAGGTAAACCCTGTTGAGATCTGGATCTCATTTTCAAGTTTGTGAAAAACTGGAATATAATGTGAAAAAATGTGGCAAAAGCTTGAGAGGAATTAACTTTTGGATTGCACTGCTCAATGAGCAGCCTTTCATGGCATTAATGCTGCCTAATTTCAAAATCTCTTGTCAGGTATTTTTTTTTAAATTCTTTTCTTATCTTATTTTGCATTCATCATTATTTTGGCCATTTCTGCTTTTATTCGCAGATAAAGTCACAACCAGATATTCACTAAAATTAAAGAAAAAGTGTAATTTTCTTTAACAAATATAAATTGTTAGATGTCACAGAACATCCCATCTACTTACTTCTGCCATAATTTAAATGCTTCACACAAACAGGCCATTGTTACACACATGCCTAATAAAAGGCTGGCTCCCACACTGTGCCTTAAAATATTATTTTGGCCCCTTAAGCAATTAGATGATGACCCCTGCTCCAGAATGAACCATCTGGTGACACAGGAACCAGCTGCTCTGCATGTAAGGCTCTATATACATGGGAGGTTGTGTTTTTGTGAGAATAAATGAGCAACTCCAAAGCTCTTGAGCTGCAGCAGCCTACTGTTCACACCGTTCCTAATCTCTGTATAGTGTGTCGTGATAGCTGACAATACACAATTACACCCACACAAGCAAATGCTGCATTTCATCACCTCCCCTCAGTTAGAACAAAGTTACAAGAGGGGTGCGTGCAGAAATCTGACAGTCTGAGACTTTAAAAAATGCCACTCTGTGCACAGAAATAAACCATCTTCAAAGACATCTTTTATATTTTTTGTTTTAATCAAATCTTATTAAAATGCTTGAACTTGAGGAAGCTGTTTATCGTGTGATTAATCAGCTTTAGCAGCACTTGATAGGGGTTGCTTTGTGGGTTAGCAGAGGCCAGATGGTTCATGCAACCGCTTGGCAGTCACAGGGGCCATACTGGAACCAGTTTGTATTCGATACCACCCACACACTTTGCTAGGGCTCTGCTTGTCACGAAAGACCGAAGACTGTCATAACGTGAAACAATCAATAAAGAACTCTGTGATTCTACAAGGGTATTGATCCTGATACAACTCCCTGTGTCCTCCCATACAGTGTCTCGACTAGTGGCATCGCCAAAACTCTGAGTTCACAGTCCCATTATAGGCGGCTGCTCAAGTGGCAACATGTAGACACTGGCTGATGAAACTAGGTTCTGCATGACCACAGATAACCACTGTGAGTGCCGATGGCACAAACATATCAATAGTGCTACTTTTCTTTCCTTAAGTTGTGGGTACAGATAAACTATGACTTCAGGTTTTTTCTAGTGGCCAGGTTTCCTTTGCACCATCTCAACCATCTTTGTTGTTTCCCCAACACTTGTGTGTAGATGCGTCCCCGTCTTTATTTGTGGCAACCTGCACAGGGGCTTTTTTGGGGGGAGATCATCAACTCAACAATTTTGGTACTCTTGGCAGCCAGATATTTGAAATGCTTTACTAACAGATGTCCTGTCAACAGATTCACAACCTTAATCTCTCCAGTTTGTCCTTTCTGAATTACCATGGACCTCTTACTGTTTGTCTGATTAATGGCCCTCTTGCCTGCTTGTCAGGAAATGTGAACTGCCATGTTTTGTAACAATTATACCTGTGCCATATTCATTTTTTGTTTGTTTGTTTTTTCTTGCATGTTCACTAGATGCAAATGATATTATTTGGGGATAAAACAGTAAGAAATGCATAAAAACAAATGAAAGACTCTTTTCAGGTTATTAGTAGCAAGACACCATATCTTGTTTTTCTTCCACCTCACCATTATTCACAATTTTGTTTGTATCTATTGCATACAATCTCAATAAAGTACATGAAGGTTTCAACTGCTACATGACAAATGTGAACTGTTTTTGTTCTAAGGGCTGTAAGAGACACCAAAAGCTTAAGGTTGTTACGTGACAAAGCATCATCATGTGACTGCTGTAGCTTAGAAGTTAAATCAACTTCCTGGACTGATGTGCAGTACCTGGTTTGCACAGCTGAATTATAAAACATGCGTGTAAACAAATAATTGTGAGTTCACCTCTCACACATGAGCAGTACACTGCTCTGTTGATTACAGGGCTACACCAGGGGAATCACCTCTAATTGAATTTTCACCCGTCACACACCATGTGTTATATAACACTCAAATGGACACAACCGTAAATGCTTATTCGTGTTGATGATGTTGCGTTATGTCTATGTTCCAAATATAGAAAATCCAGAATTTGGGTGGGATGCAGCATGATTTACTTTAAGTCTTGCATGCATGTGCAGAAGGCGCAAAGCGGCATCTATTTTTGTGAGAACCGTTGATCAGGGCTGACTGGGCAGCTGAGCAGCAGTGGTCATGACTCAGTCAGATATGGTATGCTCTAGCTCACATACTCGCCTCCAGCAGCTCTCATACAGCTTCGGCATGACAACAAAAATTCTGCTCAATTCAATGAAAACAAAATCAGTTGCCCTTCACAATAAAATTCTACCACACAAAACTGTCTCAGGCTAATCATCACTGCTAGTCATCACCTTCACTGTTTATGATTGAGGCTCTGCAGGCTATGGGTGGTGTTTAAACAGAAAAAAAAGTTTATGCTTCACAAAGTGAATGTTATTTCAGGAGATTTTGCAAACAGAAGCCCATACACCCTGATTCTGATCATCTCATGATAAATGATGCATGGTATTTGCTGAAACTAACAGGGGCCTAAGGCACCTGATGCAATTGTAAAAAGTGGTGCTAGAAGACAGATGCAATGACTGGCTTGAAATTTCTCCATTATTAATGAGGCAATTTGCTCCTCAGTCAGCCTCTCAGTAAGCCTAGTGGGTGTGACCAAACCAACCCACCGTAAATATACACTTATGTAAGCACGCCTCAGAGCCCAGAAATCAAGTTAGAATAGACCAATTATAGCAACAAGGCACATCTGCCTTTTATTAGCTGCCACACTACATTAATGAATCCTACCAGGAGGAATATAAATATCACTTGACATAAGGAGCACTGAGTCCTCTCTTTGATTCAAGGATGACGCCATGGAAACCCGTCAGTGAACAGCTTTCATAATCTGCAGGATACATTCAGCTCCTAAACTCTATGAGTTCCAACTAAAAATATCACAATGAGGATTTAACAAGTCTTTATAAAGAAATGTGAAAAGCTGAGTTGCTTTGGTTCTGTCAGTGACACAACTGATTCAGCTTTAACACAGACTCAGATTTTTGCAAATCATAATGATGTAAAATATTTCTGGTCTTGCATAATTGACTGGTAGTTGGACTAAAGTGCCTTGCAAAAGTATGCATACCTTTTAAACGCTTTTTCAAGACTAACACAAAGCAGCACAAAATTGGAATGAGGAGGAAAAATTATTAAAAAAAATTTTTTTTATAATTTACCAATTAGAATTCACCAATTTTACTGCATTTTTATATAAAGATATGGATGGATTGATACTGAGATTAGGTTGATTAAAAAATGCACATCACACATTTTATATATTCAACTATATAAAACATTGAATTCTTTTTCTTCCACTTCACAATTATCCATAGCATTGTGTTGTTGCATCACATAAAATATCCTCAAAAAGCACAAAAAGTACAAAAATACTATTAGGTTAATGAAATATTGAAATGTTCAAAGGGTATGAATTCTTTAGCTATGTGCAGAGACAAAACCCCATCTTTTATAAGAAGATCAACAAGTCCTGTGTGGAAAAACCCACTGATGGTATTACACTGGCACGTTGCAGGGTAGAGTAATGACTAATCGTGTCTCTTCAGTGTATGAAAACAGAGCTGGAGCAAACACAATGCCCTGCACAAAGAGCTAGCCAAACTCAGCCTTTAAACTGCTCAAAGCATTGCTCAGTATACTGAATCATGAACTGCCTTTTCTTTCTGAAAATGCTTTTATACTGAAAAGCTCAATCTGTATTCACAATTTACACAATATCAGAGTGTCAGACATTTCCACTTGCAGCTGACAGAACCCACTAAGCCAGAGGCTATGCATTCGCTCGCACCAACTGCTAGCCAACTATTAATAATCCTGCAGGTGAGGTCTGACATTAAAGAAAGTGATCTCCAGCTTATTTTATGCCAAGACAATCACTTAAAATAGACAGAAAGATGATCAGTCTTTTGTAGAAACGAATATATGAACCAAAGTTAACACTGTGAGATGATGCAGGTCAGAGCATATGAAGAGAAGGCAAAGGAAGACAGATGGGGAGTGTTTAAGTGTCCTTGACATTTGTCTCTGGGCCTTGTGCCTACTCCTGTCAGTAAGTGATTTAACTGGGCCATGACTACACCCCCACACTGAGGTAAGCAGAAAAAAACCTTTTGACATCTCTTCCCCTGGGGCCAATCTGCTGAACCTGTGAAAATAAACCAAAATTAAGCAATATCGGGACCAGACTGCATTCAATACACCTGTCGGCAGTGTCATCATACTTTTCACTGAGCCACAAATAACTGAACGTTCAGATTTCTGCTCTACTCCTTATTAGTTGAAGTGCCTGTATTTTCTGTGGCTGAAGTCTTATTGATTCTTCACTGGATGAAGAGATATTTGTGTCAATAAAAGAACATCTTTCCAGAAAGGTTTTACAAATCTGTAAAAAAACAGACTTGACTGCTTTAATTTTCTACAGTATACATAAGAGAGGATGGCTGTGATTATTTGCAAAAGACAGCATGGCGAAAGCAGAGATCAAAGCAGAGCAAAATGGGCAGACAAATAGGCAGCGAGTGAAATTCACTGCAGCAATAAGTGGATTATGACAGCTCAGAGAGGAGTGGTCTCACCTGATTCTCCTCATGAGTGACTCTCATCTGCTCTTTCAGAATGGACGTTCGAGCCGCCTCCTCTTTCCTCATGATCCTCTCTTTCTTCAGCTCTGGGCTCCAGAAGCTCTTGATGCTGTTGGTGGAAGATCCCAACTTACTCTCCTTCAGGTCAAGCTCTCGCCGCAGCATCTCATTCTCCCTCTGCATCTCCCTGAGCTGGGCCTGCATCTCCAGCAGCTCGCCACCACTGCCCCGCACGGCCTGCCTGAGCAGAGCCGAGGGCACCCCCTGGTGGTGGTGGGCGTGCAGCATGGAGAGGGAGCCCAGGTCACTGTAAGACAGAAGGTCAGCATGAGGCAGCCCCACTGAAGCAATATTGGGGCTGCTGCCCATGGCTGTGACGCGACCCCCGTACATGGCCCGGCTGGTGGCGCGACCCAGAGTCATGGTTCCCTTTGGGTAGGTGGCAGTGGAGCCCACGCCCTCGTGGTCACTCAGGTACATGGGCCCTGAAGTAGCATAGGCAGCGTTGAGTGATTGGATGTTCTCCATGGAGAGGGTCTTGCCCCCTGCACCACCCCCGCTCCCACTGTGTGCCCTTCGATGGCCCAGTCTGGGGGACCTTGGAAGGCGCGGGGACCGTACAGGGCTGCTCTCTACATGACCTACAGCTCTGGCACTGCCGTACATGTCCCGTGATTCAGAGGAGTAGCCACCAGAGGGTCCTTTAACAGGGGCGTGCTCAATGAGACTGCTCTGACTTTTTTCAACCAAACATGGATGACTTATTTCATGTCTGAATGGGTGGGTTAGGTCACATCAATGTCAGATCTGAGGAAACAGGGGAGAAGCATTTGTCAGACATATAGCATTTCAGAAAAAAAAACAAAAAAAACCAGTACATTCCAGTCAAAAATGTAAGCTCTAGACGGAAAAGGAAATTTTATATTAGCTCTAAAATTTGTATTAGTCAGCGTAGGCGACAAGCTGTCCCAATTTACGAGGCTCTAATTTCAAATGGCCTGCAGGAATTTCACAACATCATCCCAGATGTCTCACAGGCTAACATTTATCTATAGTAGATCTCAGTACTGATTAAAATATAACTTTACAGTCTCACATTTCTCTGACCTGAATCATGATAGCCATCATTTCATCAACGTAAACAAAGATAACCATAGAGAGCATATTAGATGTTTAGGAGCATGTTCTACAAAATGTCAGTACATTTTTAATCACCTAGAATCCATCTGATTGTTAATTATCTTTGTTTTCAAGCACAGATTTAGTACAACCATGCCGTACATTACAGATCCAATTAGCACTTCAGTGTGTGATATCAAGCTCACTTCTGAGAAGTGTTGTTTCTTAAGGCACTTTGTTAATTAGCTATCATATAAATGATCAAGGAAATTTATTGGCACCCCGGTAAAGACGTGGAGAAAGCTTTAAAACAAATCAGCTTTTGTTGCAGTAGCATAATCTAAAAAAAATGGGAGATGAGTGGAAACTTTTTAATAAGTCACTCATAACTTAATATTTCCCTGGGTTATAAATATGACAGTTTCTATTAGCCAACCCTCAAAATTGCAAAGATAATCAAACATGCAATTAAAGAAAGGCAGATTGTTGTTGATCTTTAAGGAAATGGCTACAAAGAAACAAATTCTTGGCTAAAAGTTTATTGCATGTGTAATCCAGGCAACAATACAAAACTTTAACAGTGTGTTTAAATCTTATTGCTATCATGCACAGTCAGCATGGAACAAGGATGATGAAGTCTAAAATGAATAGTAAAATTAAAATAGTGTATTTCCCCCACTGACAGGATGTGTTCAAACTAAAATTTCAGTATTAGATTATGCCACTGTAATAAACACATTTATTTTAAGCCATTAAATAGTCCCCAGAGGTGCTGGTGCTCTGAGTGTGTGCAGAGTTCTGCACATAGAAATACAAGAAAGAAAAGTAGGGAAGGAAGACCAATAATTCTGAAAAATAAAGACATACTGGACAAGAAATAAAGCAACATTTGTGCAGCACTGTCTTGTCTCATAAGCTAACTGATAAATATTTACTGACAGAGTGCAGCTTGGCTCACAGTATGACTGTAAGAACTGGACCCAACATGTCTTTTATCTGAGACTTATACTAGAAAGAAAAACATCAGAAACCACCACATATGTCACGCATACATTCTTTTAATGATAAAGGCCTATTCATCTTTTTATGTTCAAAAGATTAATAAAATTGCAAAAATTTACAAGTTTTGAAATAAAGCTCTTCCTCCTGGGTAACAAGAAAAATAATATGTTACAGGAGACTTAATTTTTAATCATGTTATAATAGATGGGCTATTAAAGTCCTTTGGCTTTAATACATTTCTAGATTTATCACGAGCTGCGATTTATTTAATCTGAAGGCATCATTATTTTACTGTGGTCGATATTTTTAGGGTAAAAACTGAATGCTATTAAACACAAATGTCCAGACAAAGACACTAACCAGGGTTTTTAATTTCCCCAGCTGTCTAAGGATGAAAGATACTGATATGTCTAAGCGGTTGAAAAAGGTGGTTAATCATATACGTCTAGACTTTTTCATCTTTCTCTCCCTCCCGGTGACACTTCTCAGATTTGATAGCCATGGTGTTTCTGTCTGGGCTAGCGCAGACAAATCACCTGTCGTCATCACATGAAGGTGGAAGAAATGTTCAAAATATCAATCAAAGAAACTGTGGCTGAATACTGCAATAGTGACAAGGGGAAGGTTTGTTTTTTTCTGTTTTTCTGCTTTTTATGTAATTCCTGTATGTCTTTAATTTAAAGGACAGATGAAGAGATTATTCATAAAAAGAGGAATCAATGTGTCAACAGGTTCCTTCGATATACAAAAGTTACTAAAATTTCCCATGACAGGTGCTTTGCATGAAATTCAGAAAGTCATTCCCATCTGTAATATAAAGTTATAAGAGCGCAGACATGGAAATGCTAAATATAAATCAGCTGAACAACAAGTTTTAATTTGCAATGAGAACATTTTCAGATTTTTATATTGAAGAGACGCATCAGAAAAGGCCCACAGACTAGCATCTGATCGGTTTGTGAAAAATCTGATCATTTCTCCACTACATGCATCAAAATTAAGAACTATTGGTATTTTAAGACTATAAATAACTCAAAAAATATTCTCCAATGCATTTATTATTATTTTTTTGTATCATATAAAGGCTGGCAACATTTGCTTTGATGCAAGGGGATAATATTCCCTTCCTGTTAGATTCATAATTACTAGAATTTACAAAGAATTTGCAGAACATTTCTTTTTGTTTTCCTTTAAAATATACATCACAACCAGTAGACCAGAGTTCAAAAATGCAGCCAGATCAGATCAGTGAGGTCTGGTGGGTAAATATATCAGTGGGAAAAGCAGGATCCAGCAGGGGTTCAGACAAAACAGCATCCAGCATAAGTTCCAGCCAGCTTGCTGCACACTTCTGGGGAAGATAAACACGTGTTTGCTTCTTTGATCCACCGGTAGTGTAGATAAATCAGTTCATGTGTTGGGCTGCACCTCCTGTGATGCATCTTTGAGTCAGTAACCCATCAGTAGTGAGCTTTTGTGTGCCTCACCACTGATGGGTCATTGATTAAGGGAGTCACTCTGCCATTTTTTTTTTCTTTTTGCCTTTCAACCGTTCTTTTCCTCATCACAAACAATGTCAGCTCCAGACTGCGTAATAAATAAATCCAACATTTTTAATGCTTTCTTGTTACGGCTATAAGTTACATAAGTGGAACAGGATTTTCAGGAATACTGTAACTAAATGGGGAAATTGTGAGCATAGCAGGGCTGCTGAGCTAATAATCTGGGATGAGATGACGACACTTTCACTTATACTCCACTGCATGTCTTTCTCCTATAGATATTAATTTTACACTGCTGTCAGTTTGCCTGAAACATGCAGCAACCTCCATATTTACTGACACTTATTTGAAAATTCCTTAAAGTACATTAACTTAAAGGGTTTATTGTGGACTTCCACAAGAAATCTAGAAAAATGTTGCAGTATAAAATTCATGAGTTTTGTAAAGTAAACAAAAGACTTATCTTCAGGGCCTGACTTTTACAAATTAAATATTTAGTCTTAATTTAACCTTATTTTAATTGAATTATGTCAGTAGTTTAATTGCACATGTACTCTGACTTTGTGATGATTTAAAATCCTTTTATTTACTCTATTTTGTTTTAGCTTTAATGTTATGATTAATTTATGTTTAGAACAGCTGCTTGAGCAAAGATTAGATTTTAATTAATAAATTATTCGTTCCTCTTTCCTTTTCTAAATTTTATGTATCATCCTCCTCACTGTGCTTTGCAACCAGATAAACTTCCTTTCAGCTAAATTTCTGATACCATTTGATTTATGAGACTTAACAAAAATCTGCCTAACTTTAAATGCAATATTTTTCTATATTCCCCATAAAGGAGTGTGGAAGAGAAATGTGCCTCCATGTCAAATCTGCTTATTTCCCCCTACTATTACTCATGAAAATGTACACAAAACTATGATCTACCTAAAAAAAAAAAAAAAAAAAAAAAATGCTTCAGTTAATAGGAATTGCGATGGGTGATGCTTTTGTGAGAAAATATTATTTCTTATGCAAGATTTCTTCCCTACTGAATGAATGAATTTCAAATTAAAGCTTACGATTTTTTTCTTTCGTAAAATGAATGAGGATCTGTTTCTGCAATAGACTAAACTATTTCAAGGCTTTTTACAGATTTTCACTTCAATTGATGTGGAGAGCGCTGCAGTCCATAAGTGGTTTACTTTTGGTTCTTTTCATAAAACAACTTCATGATGATAACCTCTATAGCGCCCAAAGCCTCACTTTACAAAGCAAGATGAAGATAGACTTCCTTTTATGATCCCTTTTCAACTTTAGCGATTAGAATATTGAGGGTTTTTTCAATGGTTCCCAGTGTTACACACTCCAATCAATTTCCTATTTAAGAGTAAGAGGATTTTTATATAATTCATCAGCTAATGTGGTTATTACTGCTAACAGAGCAGCGGAGCGGGCATCTATTGTAAAACAATATTTTAATTCTCCAATTAACAGCTTTGATTTGAAATAGGCAGCAATATTGTGTTTGACTTTGATTTCTCACAAGGGAATTTAATTATCTTTGCAAGCAGTAACTAAGACATCGTGGCTGAATTTGCTGTAAACCTATCTGTCAAATATTTGTCTAATGCAAGTTGTCACTTTCAAAATCTATCAATATAATAATATAAAATGCACAGCTATAAAATGGCTGATTACCAAATTTACAAATGCTTGTCAAAACACCAGTGAAACAAATTGGGAATTGAATGATTTGGTTTAGGCGTCCACTCGCTGATAAGACAAGAAATATTAGATGACTACTAACACGGCTCTGAAAATATGAAAATATATCAGCGATTCCAATTGAACATATTAAAACACAACCAATTCTGAAACAAAGCCTATGTTAAACTTGTATGGGATCCCCAAAAGACTGTGCTACCCGGGGTTAAGGGCCATATTGACTTTAAAACTTTCTAACACACCCACAAGGCAGTACTGCCCTCTGTAGTGATTTAAATTGTCCTGTAAATTGATATGAAGTACATACAAGACTGCGGCAACCAGGGCAATGAGCTATATTGCCTTGTAACCTTGCATGGTGCACCCACAAGACTCTGCCGCCCAGAGTAATGGGCCATATCACCCATTTGTTGACTAATTTCTTCAGTTTTATGAATCTTTGAATAGCACAGTTTTGAGCGAGACTAGTTTTTTGACCTGGATCACAATGTTCTTTTTTTTTTTTTTGCACCCCATTTTCTGTATTGGAGGTGGGAGAGCTGCAGTACATACATGGACATCTGATCAGCAAATGCCAGAGTGAAGGCAACGTGGAAATGAATCTGGCTGTGCGGTGGTGCAGAAACAGCAGAGAGGATACAGATGTCCTGAAACAAAGATTTTTCCACAGGCACTGCCCTCGGAGAAAGAAGCCGGTTGTTCAATGAGGCAGTCATGACATTTAAAAAGCCATCATACAAATAACGCCATGTGTGGAGTTATATGGCACTGGGGAATACATAACATGTAGGGGAATCTTGTTTATATTTCTATGAAAGAGCAGATGCAACACATCCAGCCTCCTCATCAGGCATTCTACTACAGAGCCTGACGCCTCCATGCCTCCTCCAGACTCAAACGCTTGGTGGACTGGATGAGATGTTAATGTCTCCAAATTGGCCCGTGCACTCACGTCACCAAATGCCAACGTTAGGAGACTTTGCTGCTCAGAAATAGCTCCTATGAATTAAAATATGTTGCCAGCTTTGATCTGAAGGTGGGATTGATGGAGACTAGCAGGGCACGACCGAGCAATTGACAGCACACCGGGCCTACATGCTCGCCTGAAATATAACACTCTAACCTGTCGTGTGGGGGGAATCTTTATTTTTAGGAACAACGGCGCTCTGTCATCGCCTTTTCGCGACTATAACGTGATATTAATTTCCAGGAACCGTCTGGCTGATAATGTCTCGTTTAATTAAGCGAGTAGGAAAGATTTGGTTAAATGGACACAGCCTTTGCTTTTTTCTTTCTTTTTTTTTTTTTTTTTTTTTTTTTTTTACCCCGGCGTGTCGCTCATAAAAACGCGCACAAAAAAAGGCGAGCGAACACGTTACGTATTTCAGGCGTCATTCTTTCTAACATTGAAATAGTACATATTAGTTTTTAGTGGTAAAATATCAACAGATACAGGTATACCTTTTCAGATGTCAATTGGTCTCCTTGGTCGCTCTGGACGGCATCTTGTCGCCTCCATTCAAGCCCAACAGCCTCTCTCAGCATCCTGCGCTGTCATTGGGCGGCGGGCAGCGTCTCTCTCCTCCTCCACACGGCCGCGAGCAGCATCACTGCGATACGGCAAGTGGCAGCTGGCAGGAAGGGATGGGCGGATCACATGCAGGGGGAGGAGAGAGGAAGAGCGCTGGAGAGCGGCCTGCACTCGGTTTCACGTAGGAGCTGCTGATGATAATATTCAGAGTTAGGACTAGTAAACAGATGTTTACTAAACAGATGTTTACTAGTCCAGGATCAACTCATACAGGTGACCCGAATTATTCGGCTTCAAAACTTGTTTTATTTAATTACAATGCTCCGCAGGAGTATTAATACACCTTGAACTTTATTCACATTTTTTTCATTTTATCTGTTTTTTATGTAATATATGAACTCAATCTAGAGGATAACTGAACTGAAAGAAAAAGGATGGGTGTTTTTTACTAGCAAAACTCTGAAAAGTGTGGTGTGTACTTATTTACAAGCCCTCTGACTCTATGGTTTGTGGAAACACATTTCTCTGCAATTACAGCTGTAATTCTTCTGAGATTTATGCCTACATATGGAAAATGTTGCCAGTACTTTGCAAAAACCCTCAAACTGAATCAGATCTGATGGAAAACATTTGTGAAAATCTTTCCGTATTTGTCCAAGATTCCTAAGTGAGTTTATGTTTTAATTTGAATGAACTGTAATTTATTTTCCCTTTGGGAACAATAGATTTTTGAACCGAATTGTTCTGTTGTAGTTTCGTCAGTATGTCACACGATGTCCATCCCATTTTCAAGTCTCTTGCAGCCTTACACATGTTTTCTACCAGGACTATCTCCATTTTCCCGTCCGATCCTGTTGCTGTTGAACAAAAGGATCCACAAAGAATGATGCTGCCACTACCATGTTGTACAGTGGGTATGTGCAGTGTTACTTTTCATTCTGCTTACTCTATTGTTTTGGAAAATGCAGCTGAAGCTTCTTGTGATTTATTTCAATGGCAGATTTCATAAAGCCAGTCTCCTGAAATGTCAGCATTATGGGACTGTTTTCCGATCCATTTCACACCTAACTGAAAAAAAGAGAAAAAAATTAATTTTGTGGTTGTACCATAAAATATATGACGGTTCAAGGGCTATGAATACTTTTGCAAACCACTGTAAAACAAGTGAATGAGTACATATTTGTCATTGTGTTTTTTTAACAGAGTGCAACTGCGTTTCAATGTTCTTTGAGAATACTGTTATTTTTTCCAACAAATGTAAAAATAAATAAATAAATAAATAAATAAATAAATAATAAAAAAATACCCTTAGATACCGTCATTGAAACTAACAGTTTTGGTTTCAGAAATAGCAAAAGATGATATGAGATGTTGGGGAGCAGGAAAGATATTTAAAGCAAAGTTTAGGGACCTATAGGTTTTTTCACTCCCTTTGCCTGACACTTGGCAAAAAGAAAACCGTACAGCACAGTCTGAAGAGGATATAGGACATTAAACTTTTTTATTCAGATGCACCAGAGCCTAATTGGTGTTTCATTTTGAGGTAAAATCACAGTAGTACACTCAGTCCTGGCTGAGCAATGAAATGTTTTTCTCTTTATGACAATGAATTATGAGCACAAATTTAGACAAAACTAAAGACTGAAGAGGCAAAGTAGTAAAATGTATCATGATAATGTACAAAATATCTTTCTTTTCAATGTGTCATGAGAGTGATTAAAAATATTTTTTTATATTTCTTCTTCTTCATGTAGCAGATTAGTTTGGTTTCAGTTCAGCTGAGTAGGATTATAGTACAAAGAAGTTGGAAAAAGCTCAGAAATGATTTATTGTGGTCTCACACTTCTGTATCCCTCAAACAAGGATTTTTTCTTAGGGGTGGGCAAAGTTTTGGGAGCTACTGAATGAAACCCAGAAAGCCTAGAAACTGAAGAATGCGTTTTAAAATGAAACAACTGACGTGATATTCTATCTGCTAAAGCTCCGGCATATTCCTGTAGTATTCAGGCTGCCCTGAGGATACAATAACTGTCTGCAAATCCCCTGAGCACTTTTCTGTTGTAACATAAATCTGTCTGATCTCATGACATCATAACTGCCATCATGAGAGGTGAGAGTGTCCTCCATAAATGTGTGAAGAGACAGGCCGGTGCGCATTTTCAAAACAGAACAATCCTCCTGGCTGCAGCGCTGGCTACGATCTTCCTCCTTCCTTCAGGCAAAATGAAATTATAGGTACTTTGTGCCGTTTTATAAATACTGACTGTAAGTATAGCTGACAGGACCTAAAGGAGACACATCAGCATTTCTGAACAAACAGCAGCTCTCTGCTTTTCCCTGTCATACTTTTTGTCATGGACACAGACAAGCAGTGAAGGTGTGAAAGGAGTACAGTATGAACAAATGTATTCACAGTTTGACAAAGAAACTCTCTGACCTTTGTTACTCTTGGGTTTCAATTAATACAGAGTTAGGTTAAGGTTTTTATATCGTCAGCCTAAAAGCGTAACTGGTTAAGTCATATTTTAACATTTTTGGGAAACAAGAAAAAAAAATATTTTTTTAGCAAACACCTTGGAATTTTGTATTGATAATCTGACAGAAAGTTCAATCAGATGTATGAACAAGTTTCCAAAGAAAGTAAGACACAACATTGATTGCATAACAAATAAAAGTAACTTAAGCAAACATTGCATTAACTTAGGTAATTCTGCTCTTACAGATAAACACAACAATAACTTAACCAGTGTTGTTTTACTCTCCTAAACATAATCAAGTTGAGTTACTTTCCTTCATATTGTGGTGTATTTGCTGTCTGCACTATTAAAATTGGCAATCAGAGTTTTTAAAAGGATCTCAAGTATTTAAAGATTTCATCTATCTATCTATCTATCTATCTATCTATCTATCTATCTATCTATCTATCTATCTATCTATCTATCTATCTATCTAGCTATCTATCTATCTAGCTATCTATCTATCTAGCTATCTAGCTAGCTAGCTATCTATCTAAATTGTGAAAAAGAGTTGGCTTGTTTACAGAAATATATAAAAGAGGAGAGACTCTGTGAAACAAATTACCACTAAACACAATTTTTCAATTCAGCCTTACTCACTGTCATCACATCACTTACTTTCTCTCCCTACAAAATCTTTACTCACTTTTCCTATCCATATCCTGCAGTTATTTTTCTTGCCCTGGTTGTGTGTGATGGTTGTCAGTAAACACATGGATGAGTGACGGGTGAGACTGGAAAACCTGAGCTGGCAGCTCTCCTTCAGCCACATTAGCTCCATCATCCACTTCACAGCCTGCAGGATTCAAGGCTGATTGGGTTATGGATCTGCTTCCTGTGGCATGCTTAAGCCTTTTTAAGTGGATTCTTAATCACTTGTGTGATTTATTAGTTTATCCCATAGATTTTTAGGAGCAAAAAAGCTTAAAAATATTGTAGTTACATTATAAAATAATGGTACAAGCTGGTGCTCGTCATCCAATGAATCCAATTCCTTTTGACACTCAATTCCAGTTATCCATGTTGGTACAATGACAAATATCTAATTTGCAGGATAACTATTCAGCCTCAAGTTCCTGTACTTCCTATCACTTACCCATGAGTCATGAACTTCTTCTCGGAGGTCACCGCCGATGTTAATAAGTGGTTAATCTTCAGAGGCACAGGCTCTTGTCACAGCTTTCAGGAAATGGATGAATGCAGGCACCCCAATTACAGCTTAATGACTTTACATTTATGCCTTTGATCTGAGGACACTGAGGTCAAGCAATCTAGATGATAACTGGAGGCTGCTAATCAA
Organism: Alfaro cultratus; assembly: GCA_903066825.1. Lineage (NCBI taxonomy): Eukaryota > Metazoa > Chordata > Actinopteri > Cyprinodontiformes > Poeciliidae > Alfaro > Alfaro cultratus. The sequence continues at coordinate 42,702 of CAEFZX010028735.1, forward strand.
TCGGCTGTATATAAGCAGCGGTTCTACCCATACAGAAATGTCTAAGAAAACTATCCTTCATGTTTTATGTTAAAGGGTCGCATTTTCTCAGTTGTTTGAGATTAAATGCAAAACACAAATGTGCATTATGAATTTGGCAAATATTTAAACAGTGCAAGCTTTTTAAATGTGGAACCTGAAGAGAAATCAAGGAAAGAAAGAAGGAAATGAAGGACACAAAATAGAACAAAACTAAGAGAGGAAGAAAGGACACAAGGAAGGAAAACGAAAGGAGAGAAACAAAAACAATGAAAAGAGGGACAGAAGGTAAAAACGGATTTGCATTGTAAAGGTGTCTGACCCCTGGGACAGGAAATAAAACTTGGTATCACAAATACTTATCCAGACCTGGATAATACTGAAATTCTTCTTTAATTTCCATACAGAAACCCTGAATATAACAAAAAGATTATAAAAATGAAAAATATATTTTTTTCAAATTCATGTGGGTTTAAAATTACACATACAGTCACAAGTATACAAACACCCTTAATAAGTGGTAGAATAGGCCTTGGCAAATTATACCTCAATAAACATTTTCATGACCAACAACAAATTCCTGGCATGGCTGCTTCTGCATGTTTGATCACTATTTCAGTAGAAGAGGTGGATCCTGTTTAAATTGGGTGGCTTCTTGTCAGAGTGCTGATATTAAAGCATTGTCTATACATTTTCAATAAAGTTCAGCTTTGTTCCAGCTAAAACCAGCATGAGTTGGTGTTCAGGATCATAGTCATGTTAGGAAACACAATTGTGCCCAAATTTTAACCATTTGGCCCAAAGAGTAAAGGACATTGATCATGATGTGCAAGAACAATCCAGGAATCATAAAGACTCGAGTTTCATTATATCTTGGGAGATACTACACCAGTGTCACCATCCACACTAGATTAACATCACCATGAACAGAGTGGGTGCTGACCAATAATCCGATCTTTCACATCTCCACAAGGACAATGATCCCAAACAACTGTTTGTAGAATAGATAAATCAAACTAGCATAAAACGTCTGGAACAACCTTTCTAAAGGCTCCTTCCAATCATTTAAAGCACAAATAAACAAAACCAAAATACAGCAAAATTTAAACGCAGAACTCAAGATGCATAGAACAAAACAAAACAGTGAAAACAGCAATAACTAAAATATTAAACACTCAGGAATCCAATCAATACACTTTATAGTTGCTACGTAGTGCGCACAGAGTTTTGTGCACTTATGGCTCTGGGCAGAAACATTCTTTAGTATCTTTGCTTTGGTTTTATGTGTTTTGTACCATCTGAAAAAAGCTCAAACAGATGATGTCCACCGTGGGAAGGGTCTCTGGCCATGTTTACTGCCTTCCTCAGGAAGTGACAGGCGTGCAGTTCTTCTAGTGAAGGCAGGGACAGCAGGTAATCTTCTGGGCTGTGGTGATGACCTGCCGGAGCATTTTGCTGTTGGCAGCTGAGCAGCTGGAAGGTCAGAATGCTCTCTGGGTCAAAGCTGCTGACATAATGCTATTAACAGTTTCGATTTCTCCTTATCTTATTATGTGTACCACCAGCACATAATTATTTTAGAAATATTTTTAATTATCCTACATTTGGAACCTGCACAATATGTTTTTGACTTTGTGCCTTCAATTCTGTTCTAGTCCAGTAGAGGGCAGTCTTCTTCTGCAGATGGGATTGCTGGCCTGTAATAACAGGACTCGCAAAAGTCCTGTTATTATTATTGGCAAGCCAACTTGTTTTTCTACCAAAAGTGTGATGATATATTAAAACCGTGCTAGAGTAGATACAATATCAGCACTGAAAGATGTTTAGTGTGGAGAAGTGTGGATGTACATCAGGTAAGAAACAACAAATAGAAAAAGTCAGTGAAAATAATCCTAATATGAATCCTTTATGCATAAAGTCTTCTGACTGACAGATTATATGACTGGATTTTTATGTAGGCAGATAAACTCATGTATGAAGGTAATTGTGCCCAAAAACTGAGAAATATTTTAAAGACAAAGAACAAAGAAAAAAAGAGAAGAAAATAAGTGCTGTAAAAATTGTAAGTACATCATCAATGAAACATGAATGGAACATCAAACTTAGGAGCAGCAAAGATTTGACAGATATAATGGCAATAATCTAATTAGGGGAGCAGGAGAGTTAACAGTTGTCTGTTTGCTTTCTGATGGGGGATGCTAGATCTCCCACACTTTAAAATCTGTTATCTTTGGTCGAAGAGTTCACTCTTGGTTTCATTTGACCAGAGCACTTTCTTGCACGCCCTACATGTCAACTGGAGTTCAAATAGCTCTTTCAGCAAAAACATTCTAGTTGTCACTCTTTCATAAGGGCCAGATTTGTGGAGTGCATGACTACTGGTTGTCCTGATATTCTCTGCAGCCCCTAACCATGGACACAGGCGGACTCTCTTTACTAAAGAATGTATATAGCAATTGTTGGACATCTACCAGCATGACTGCTAAGCCATATCAACAAAAAGATGGTCTGATGTTAAAGTCTCTGCTCTCATATTGTCTGTCTGCATTCTCACAATCCCAAAGGTCTGGACTGATGATAGATAGGGGTATTCTTTAATTTGCAGCTCCATCCTCCTGGAATTAGCTGCAGAATGTGTTTTGAGGATATGGAAATATGTAGATGTTTTATGGTTTACCCCAACATTGATTGTATTTGACAATATTAAAAATGATGTATTAAACCTTTTCCTTGACCCTTTTCCATGACCCTACTGAAAAGGAATTTTAAATCTCAACGTAGTATTTCCTGAAATAATAAAAGTGAACTAAAACTTACTTATTAGGTGACTTATGAGGGCTTATGACTCTGAGCAAAGGGGGATGAATACATCAGCATGCCAAACATTTCTGATTTAAAGTATTGAGTGGCTACATTTTCATTAAGCAATTGCCCACACCAAAGTTTGCCGTGGCATTGTTATAAAATGTGAACAACTTCAAATAGGTAGTTTTCACCTGTTGTTGCATTTTTACACAATAAAAACAACACAGTAGTAGCCCTGTCCTGTATTTTGCATTTACAAATCCACAAGCAACAGACGGAAGAGTTTGATTTCTCTTTCTTGCACAGAATCATCCTCACACCTCCATCTCTCCCAGCGCATTGCCAAGCACGGCTCTTCACACTTCTCACTCTCTCTACCACCCACACTAGGATAAATCATCACCACCTCTGCAAGCAAAGCCCTCTCTTATCCGAACAGTCTCATAGCTGTCGAGGTCTTATTCTTGATCTCTCTTCTGCATCAGCTGTAAGCCTTGAACAAAACTTACCTTGCTACAACCAAGCGTGAACCACACACACCCACTTTGACATAGAGTCTGCACACAATAGTCACAATAAACTTTTTTCTTTTTATTCGTTTCTCCGTTTGGAAATTGCAGGGTCAATATTTTCACATTACTTGACATGATGCACCAAAATGTACTCTATCTGTTTACAGGAATACACTGAATAGAAGACAAGGGTTTCACAATGGATACACGACTGACATTTTGCCCATTGCACTTACAACAGTGAATGACATTTTCCAGATTTCTTTTTTTTCCCTCTCGTCTCACCTCGGAGATCATATCCATCAAAACTGATAACCTTCTGTTAGCCTGACAAAGGCTTCTTGATACGATACGTAGAGAAACTCTACACACACTGGATGGGTGGATATGTGCACGAGTTTTGTTCCACTGTTGTAAAGAGTCAGTACAAGTCAGTCACATACACTAGGCTTATGCAATAATAATAATAATAATAATAATAATCATTATTATTAGTTTCATCATCATTACCGTGGTCATAATAAATATTTTTTATACACAAAAGTTGGCAGCAAATACGGCATGGGGATGCACATGACAGCCGTACTCCAAACTGAAAAGCTGTACAGAGGAATGAGGTTGTATTTACAGTAAGGAATGTGAGAATGTGTCCATCTGCCTCCCTGCTTATCCGCGTGGCTGCACTGAAGGCTGTTTTCATCTCGTATCGACCACACTGCACCTCCGCTTTGTTCTGCCGCACATCTTAACAGAGGCGCTGTTATGCAACCTCTGTTTCTGCACTCTGCCGAGCTCCACCAGTCAGGCTTGTGCTTTCCAAATGACATGCCCTGATTTGTGAATGACTGGCTGAACATTTCAACTCACTGATATTATCATCATTGGCCGGTTAGAGTCAAGGTTTGTGAGGCAAACCTTCTTAAAATCATGCTCGACTTCTCTTTTTTTATTATTATTTTGACTATGACGTTCAAGAATAATCTAATCATGCACTTTTCAAATGGCTTGGCTGCTGTGTGGGTTGAGTCAACAATGACGTATATCCAATATAAACATTCCATTCACCCCACAGGTTATACTGACACCCAAAATGTACACTGACACGAATTGATGAGAAGTGCTTGACCATCTGCAGTACAGGTTCATAGCAGCACAGACAGTCACTGCAAGCCAAACAGGTCAGCCAAAATGCACAACGACTGAATGAGGGATTACAAAAACAACAACAAAAAAAAAAACATAAACAGCCAGATGAAGCCAAGCAAAACCCCATGCTTCAAAAGCAACATGATGGTGGACATTCATAAAACTGACAGTCTACACAAGTTTACCCTTTGGCAACAAGTCCCCACCGTTCCCCATTTTTTAGGGAGAGTGAGGAGGGTTAAGAACATGCCACGAAAATAAAAACAAGTCTAGATCAATACTCAGTATTCAAATTCATACAGACAAGATTCCAGGTAAAAACATTTTCATTTCACTTATTTTTTTTTTTTTTATACCTTTTTTTGTTCATGATTCTAATGTTTTGTTGTGAGTACAGCGACGGTGCTAAACTGCTTTAGAGTGAGTCACTTCCACGTTTCAAAATGAGTCATTGCATAGAACGTTTGACTTTGATAATTGCTTTTTGTCCTCTCCTGTGTCTGTGTTGTTCTGTGTGTGTCTTGCAGAAACAGAGGCAGTGGGCCCAGCTTGTTAGTGGATTGGTAACCTCATTAATCAGCAGGAGGTTAACAAGTCTATTTGGTGAAAACTCAATTAGCCTTGGCTCTGAAGTGGAACTGGGATTGCAAAGTGTTGGGTGTGTGTATGAGCTTGTAACAGACATATATATATATAGAGTGTGTCGGCCTTTCTGCATGCTCTTACGCATCCAAACATTATCATGCATGTCTGTACATGTGGTGCTGTGGCTGTAAACCCTCTGACAGATTTTTATTACTGATTTTTGTTTGATATTCCCCCATCACTGATTGAGAAAAAAAACAAAACATTTATACCATTGTGCTATATACCTTTTGCTGCATGCTATTGCTTTTAAAAACCAAGAAGCAAATTATTTGATGCAATAACAGAATCAAACAAATACAAAGTGAAAATATAAACTTTTACAAAATAAAGAAAACACATAGCAACAACAACAACAACAACAAAAAAAAAGAAATTCACCGGAGAGTGACTCATTAAATACACAAATGACAATTTACATCATAGATCTCTGATTTGTTTTATATACATACAATAGTATACATTGTAAAAAGAAATTCATAATGATATGGACATCTTAAAACATGAGGTATACAAGTAAAAACATAAGTGAATAAGGCTCTTCCATTCATTTTCAGGCAAAAGAACAAGAAAACAAAATAAATAATAAACAAAAGATGAGACAAATCAATAAAAAAGGATGTCCATAACGATGGCTTAGCAATGGCTGATAAAGAGCCGTGGCCACTCTTTCATTTGGTCCTCTCATCTGTGATTTTCACACATATGGGCACGCTGGTAGTAAGTCTCTTCCTTTAAAAAACCAACACCTAATGAGTAGCGGCATCTTATATAAGTGGTGAAAAAAGAACTGATATGGGCTTATTTTTTACAGATTTTTTTTCTTTTTTTTCCATTTGTGCGTGCACTCTTGTGTCCACATTTACACAATGCATTCTGTAGACACAGTAACGAAGAGACGATAAATTAAAAACACATTCAGAGAACGGGTCAAGCTCCCTATACTGGAATGTACTGTGGAGAAGCATTTCCAGGGTTTTGAAGGAATCTCCAAGTTGGTTTGTTGTTGCTGTCAAAAGCTTTGTCATTTCCGGGTACATGTTGTCATTGTCGGGTGAGACTGGTTCCTTTGAGACGAGGAAAACCTACGCAATACAACCTTTTTTTATTTTTTTGAATGCTCCCAAAGCATCAATGTAGAATCTAGAGTCCTTGTGCAACCTACATTCCTCAGAGGCGAGTGGCGTTACAATTAAAACTCTGCAGAGGGCGCTGTGAGGCTCCTTTTTGCTGAGCTGAATCAGAGGCGACATGCATGGACAGTTTGTCCAATATACCCCTACCCTTGCTTCTGCTAGTGAAGATTGTACTGCTTTCTCAGAGAGTCCATGCTGGAGCATTCCTCTGCAGGATGAAAGAAATGAAGAAAGAAGCGCCGCTTTCTCCCAGAGCTTCACCACTTCCTTATTACTCACCTGGAAATAAAAAAAAAAGCAAATCAAAAATAATTGGAATGTGAATGTTGGCTGTAATAAATAAACTGCTAGCACAGAAGAAACATAAATTACAGTTCCCTTATATTGAAATGTGGTTAAACCAATATTTATATGATTAAAATTATTTCTAGATGAATTTGGGCAGTGAACCTCATCTTCACCCAATGCACTATTGAATTATTTATGGTGCATGCACAGTTCAATGAAGAATTCAGCTTGATCAAATGAAAACAAGTCGATATAAGCCAGTATCTAATTCTGTTGAAGGGGGAAAAAATGAACAAACAAAAAAGCTTCTTTCTAAAGAATATGGCAGTTCAAATTTAAGAAAAATTCAGTCTGGTTAAAATTTCAGAATGTGCTATAAACAACTTTGGCTACTCTCAAATTCTAAGGTGAAATCCTCAAAAGAAATTAGCAGACAGCCACAGGAGGGTTTTGAACTTTTGTCATTATAATAAGATAAATTTTGGTACACATGTTCCTAAATAAGACAACTCAAAATCAGACTCAAACATGATTCTCCACACAATACACAACTTGTGTAAACTATGATTGTTGATTTTAATCTTAATCAACAAAACTGAAGCCAAATAAGATTCTCAAGTGACTCAGTCTTGGATTCATATATAAAATGCATGAGACGTGTTTTGATAAAAGCTAAATACAGAGAATTTGAATTAGCTTTATCTGCATGTCTGCATCTCTGCTCAGCAGAGCAGAAATTGTTCAATGTACTATGTAATGAATGATGCGTACCATGTGTCATGATTCAAAGAAGCCATGCATTCTCTAGATTGTGCCTTTGCGTGTGTTGACATTAAAGCCAAGACGTGTTTAGCTTTCTGAGGCTGATTCCAGCACGCTTTGCTTGGTCCAGATTATTGCAGGTGTGCAGAGTGAGACGCTGCTGACTCACTCTCTTCAGGCTTTGGCCTTTCCACTCTGCAGCCAAAGTTCCAAGCAGAGTGTAACTTTATTTTCCGGGCTTAATATAACTCTAAACTCCACATAGAAACCATAAAAAAATCTAAGTAAATCTGTGTTGGGGGATGCAGAAATATCTTTATGCACACTCAGAAACATCTGCAGGTATCTTTTAGCAACTTAACATTGTTCTAATGAGGTCTCAGACATCTCCACAGCTCGTTCAAAGCCTCCACTTACTTTCAGGCCTCCTCAGTCCTCCTCTCATGTCTTGTAACAGCTTGCTGACAAAGCAATCCCCCTTATTTAATTCACTTCAATCGGGAGCCCGTGTCTGGGGAATTCAGTGCTGACAAGGCATCCTTTGATTCCAGCTCTGTTTGGTAATTTGGGGTAAGGGAAAGGTGCAGAGAGTCACAGCTTTAATGAGTCATCACTTCACCTGAGTCTTCTCATTATGAAGACATAAACTATGCTAATCTATGTAAATAGACATACGATAAAGCACTAAGCTATTAATCCAAATGTAACATGATTTTTTTTATTTTTCGGAGAACCAGATTAAAAAACTTAATTTTGATTAAAGAAAAAAATATAAAAGTACCAATATTCACAATTTTTTTCAGTCCATTGTTAAATTTAGCATAAATTCAATTAAATACAATTTTAAATTTGTAAAGTATTTTCTGCATCATTATTTTCACCTGCTTAATGGTATAAGGAACAAAAAAGAATAACAAAAACATCAATACTGACTGATGCATTAAGGATCATTCTTCTTTTTCATGGTGGATTTAAAATATATTTAAGATGGTGTCGTAGGTTTTCCAGCACAAAGAAACCCGTCCATCTCATTGTATTTGTGTTCTCTAAAAGAAAAAAGAAAAACACAGTGAAGCAATAAATCAATATATCATTATTCCACATGAATATCACACATTATGTTCTCTGCGATGTTTGGCATTTTATAGGAGATTTATGCTTCACCCAATTCTTGTTTTCCAGTCACTTGCACGTTTTGTCATAATACAATAAGAAACATTAATGTACTTTTTTGAGATTTTATGTGTTGTAGCAACAAAGTACCACATGATTGTAAAATTGGAAGGAAAAGACGGTTTTCAGGATTTTTTACAAAAATAAAATTTTATGAATGTGTCGTTCATTTAAATTCAGAACACTCTCTGCTGTGGTGTGCTGGGATATGTCTCTATTAGCTTTGCACATCTAAAGAATGACATTTTTACCCTTTCTCTTTCAAGATAGCTCCAGCCCAGTAGGATTAAATGGAAATTATCTGTGAACATCAATTTTCAAATCTTGCCCCAAACACTCAATTGGATTTAGGTCTGAAGTTTTATTGGGTGATTCTAATACATGGATATGCTTTTATAGTAGTCGCCTAGCAAACCAAAAGTTGTGGGTTCGATCCAGCTTCCTTGTGTTACACGTGGACGTGGAAATCCTGTCTTACAATCATAACTTTGACGTCCCTGCTGGGATGTTGAGTTTGGGCTGATGTGCAGTTGCATTTTTCCACGTGTAGCATTTTGGAACTAGACCAAAAAGTTACATTTTGGTCTCATCCGACCAAAACACCTTCTGCCACATGTTAGTTGCATCTCCTATATGGTTTCGGGCAAAGCACAAACAAGACCTTCTATTATCGTGTTTCAATAATGGCATTCAACTTGCCTTTCTTCCATAAAGCACATATCGGTGGAATTCATGATTAACATTTTTCCAATCAACAGATTATATAATCTGATCTCCTCAAGAGTTACAAAGTGTTAATATTTTAGATTAAGGCTGGACCCAAATGAAAGTAGAGCAAAGTAAGAAATAGTTGGTGAAAGTTTTACTGAAAAAATAATGATACAAGAACTAACAAGGAGATAACAGGGAATAAAAGCTTGCTATTATTGTTTTATCTCAACTATGCTATCGACAAACCTTTGAGGCTTTCACTGAACAGATGAATTTATACTGAGATGAAATCAGACACAAGTGGTCGCACTTTTATTTAGGGGTTTCAGAGTCAAATGCCAGTCACACTTTTTAAACACTCATCTATGATAAAAATAAAAACTACAGTATGTATAAAAGTTGTAACCTTTTCTCTAAATAAAATACGTTCAAGTTTGTGGTTAAAACATGAGAACATGTTAAGAAGATCAAGAGGTCTAGAATCTTTTCCAAGGCACTGAAAAAAGTCTAAAGGAATTTAAGGTGTACATTGTGAACAATTTGTGTGAGAACAAAAGCTGCAATGTACTTACTCGCCTCCTAGTATTTCACCAGAATGAGGTGAACTTTTTCCCAAGGCCAGACAGAGCTGCCAGATTGACAAAAAAGATTTAGAAGTACATACTTTACGGAACTATGTGCAAAAAAGTTGTGTTTTTTGCCCTAGTAATATTAAAAGACTAGTTCTAAAACAAAAGTTAAAAGAAATAATCATACCATCTCCCAGTTTTCCTGCCTGCTCAGCTGCCCCTCCCTGTAGGATTTTGGTTAGAACATTTTCCCCTTCAGGACCTGGGGGCTGACCGGCTGCGGCTGCAGCGCTTCCTATGCCTACAGGCTTGCTACCGATTCCAACAGGAGCTGCCTTGGAGCCTGGAAATGTAACAAAATGATTTTAAGTTATGTTAATTTGCTGACACATTAAAGAAAACTAACAAAGGAAAACTGGTGAGCATTGGTGAAAGCGAAGTGTTCCAAGCTATATGTAGGATTTAGTATGCTTTGAAGATGATTAAGCCTTTTTCGCAGCAAAATCAAATTTATTATTGAGAAGTGAAGTGTGTTTATTTATTTATTTTTTTTTCAAAATGTGGTACTGCTCATTATTGCCAGAAATCTTTCCTTTGGAGTCCATAGTTTGGCGTCATATAATGGAAGACGTTCTGGAGGTCTGCGGTTTGTTAAAATGCAACATTGCAAAAGCAAGTTTGCTGCCGTATTATTTTCAGTAAGGAGTCTTTCTCCCAGTACATCTTCTAAGCAAGCCATATTGACGTGAACCGTAACATTTAAAATGCTAACTGAGGAATATTTAGTCTGAGATGGAGTTCTTACAGTTTTTTGCAATTTCTCTGAGCATTGGAAGGTCTGAGCTTGAAGGAAATCTGCTGGGACTACCACTCTTCAATAGATTTACAACTGCCTTAAATGTACTTCACTCAAATAATGCCCCAATAACCCTTCTGAGATGGATAAACAGCAGAGCAATGACTATTTTTATGATAGTTGTTGATATCTTTCCTCCTTGCAAACATGACCTCTCTGTAAAAGGAATCATGGCAGAAAATATAAAAGGAGTTATTTCAAAAATAACTTTTCTTCTATACATCACCTCGGATCACCGCTATTTAATAACACACATAAAAAGGATGCATATAAGTAAATATCTTATAAAATTTGAAAGGTAATTTAGAGAGTAGAATAACTAATGACTAATTATCAAGTTAAAAAGCACACACAACAAGTAAAATGTCTTTTCTGTGGGGAAAAAAAAGAAGGATTTAACCTTACCGATGCCAGTTAGCGGTGGTGTGGCTATTTTGGTAGGCTGAGGTGGTGCTGCGATTCCTGCTGCAGGTTTCATTCCTGGACTAGCAGCAGTAGGGGTGGCATCCATCTTTCCCTGCACAATGTTAAGTAGACATAAAAATGCTTAGGTGTTTTTTTGTTCTTGAAAATTTGGGATTGGTGAATAATAATATAACAATGTAATTTCTTAAAATATAAACTCATGTTTATGTTACAAAAACAAAAACATGAGTTAGAGTAGAACAGGACCCACCCAAATTAAATTCCAATAAATAGTTTTTTTCCTAGTATAACAAAAGTATAAAAAAGTGTACAGAAATAAAGATTGTATTCACTTCTGGATCTGTTTGTCACAGTAACTGAGGATTATTTTTTAAAGTTGTGCACTTCCTGATTATGCAGATTTCCATGTTGTTATAAAATTCTAAGGCGGCTTTACATTGCAACATGTTACTTTTTTACACTTCCTATATTAAATACACTCTTTGTGACATTTAAAGATGTTGAGAAACACACAGGCTTCATTTCTAATGGATGGTTTTAATAAATATTATTATGATGAATTACTGATAACTAAAGCCATAGAAAAAAACAAGCAATTTGTTTTTCTGAAATCAGAATCTCTACATGGCCGCTGTTGTAATCCGGATTCTGTTGAATTCCAAAATGAGACAGCATTCATAATGAGTAAGTTGTCAGTAAGTTGTAACCTTAACCCCTCAGCAATGTGAAAGATTGTCAAAGACCATACAAAAAACACAAAAGCTGTCACTTTGTAAGTATATGAGCTACTCTACCAAATACTGACCTACATACTGCAGCTCTTGCTATGTTAAAACTGAATAGTTATAACATAGGAAGAGCACAGTAGGTGCTCTTGCTACTGTATGTTAACATAGCAACATAGCAATAGATGGTAAAAATCATTGTTCTTTACATTCTGTTCTTTGCATTATTTGAGGTCTGAAAACAATATTTTTATTATTGTAACGACTTGCCATTTTCTGCAACAAAAGTCTCAAAATAAATATTGTCAGTAAACTGTAGAATAAAATGAAAGTGCACATTTTTAAAAAACACATAGGCCTACTGCTAAATCTAAAACTACATTTGCTTTCTGCAATGGTCTTAACGTTTTCCAAAGCTGTTCCTGAAAAAATATCACAACAAAAGAAGCAAATTAATCGATGCAGGTAAAGTAAAACCAGATCTACTTACCACTGTTGCTGGCTGCCCTGCTGCAGACCCCACTCCTGGTTGGCGTCCCTGTGATGCAACTTGTCCAGGTTTGGCTTGCTGCTGCTGCTGCTGCTGCTGCTGCTGCTGCTGCTGCTGTGGTGGTCCACTTCCAGTGTTTGTAACTGGTTGGCTACTTTGTGGAGTCTGACTGTGCTGTGGCAGCTGCTGCTGTTGTTGCACACTCTGTTGTTGATGCTGCTGCTGCTGCTGAGCCTGTTGGCTACCATCAAGTTGTTCAGAACCTGAATGTCTTCCAGTCTGCCCCTGACCCCCTGTTCGCTGCTGGCCTGTGTGGCCCTGGGGTGGCTGCTGGTTCAGTGGCTTAGAAGGGTCTTGTCTCCTGCCCATTGTGCGGTCACCTTGAGATCTCTGACTCCGTCCCCCAGTGCCATGGTGATGACCAGAGACTGGCTCACGAGAGAAGTCTCCTGAATTGCGTGGGCTACCATGGGCAGACCGAGAGTCTGTACCGCTCCTTCTTTGTGTGGATGAGGAGGTCCTGCTATCAGTGCGACCAGATGGGTCTTTGGGGTGTGTCCTGGAAGTGCGTGAAGACTTGGGGTCCTCTGAGGAGTGACGAGAGGAACTGTGCCTGCCAGAGCTGCTGCCGTGATGGCGGTGGTCCCGTGACGAAGAGGAAGGGTGACGCTGGTTGTACTCATCCTGTTGACTGTACTCCTCTGGAGGCTCATCATAGTCATGGTAAGTATGTTTACTCCGTCTTCCAGTGGAAGAGTGACCTCCACTTCCATGATGTCTTGAGCGATCAGAGCGGGCCTCCCGTGGTTTCTCAAACCAATCAGTCTCCTCTTGACCCAAATGATAGGCTTTTTGAAAAGCAATACACATATTATCAATTAATTGCTTTAATATGGGGATTGGAGTAGCATGCAGATTCATGTGGAAGTGAGAAAACATGCTCCACAGTCCAGAGCCATGCAGATTCCAACAAAAAAATTTTATATAAAAACAAAAAAAAAAGCAAAGACCACAACTCACCAAAAACTTAAAAGCCATGCACGCAAAACTTATGTTCAAAATATTTTGGCTTTTCATATGAATAAGACAAGAAAGAGACAAGAGAACAAAAATAATGGAGTTCTCCTTCAGAGTTCACATGCAGTCTTTTCATCACATTTGAAGGGTGGTAAAAAAAAAAATATATATCACAGAAAAATTAATTCAGCACCAGTTACCTTCGCTATCTGAAACAGCACAGTGCATGTCGTCTACGAGATAAGGATCATCTGGTTTATAGACGTGACTTCTGGGAAGGTCCTTCTTGTGGTGATCTTGCACATCTGGCAGCGAATGGCTGGAACCATACTGGTTTCTCACATCGTGGGCCTCTGACATGGCAGAACTTCTTCCCATACCTACAGGCTTCCCTACAGGACTAAGTGGGCTCTCCTCTTCTGAATTCTGAGTTCGCATTGGAGGACGTCCACTGCGGCTACTTCGGTGAGATCGCTCCATAGCATCTCTCTCGTAGGATTTGCTGCGGTGGCCTGTAGTGTCTCTGGAGGAAATCTTATCCATACCATATCCTGTAGATCTGGACCTTCCGGAGCTGTACATGCGGTCATCCTCTTCAAGACCCTCATGACTCGTGCCATAATATTTCTGTTGATCATATGCATTTTTCTTCATGCCGTAGGTGACATCATCTTGAAGCTTCTTAGATCTTGACCCAACTGGACAGGTGCCTGCAGTTGATGTTGTCATTGTGTAAGAAGCAAGGTCTGACTCCACATCCCTAGCTTCCTCAATAGGTGAGAATTTAGAAATCTTCTGCTCCATTCCCTGTTTTCTGTGCTTACTTCGTTTAGAGGAGACTACAGCAGGAGCAAGATTTTTAGAGGAAATTTTGTGGCCACCAGAGCGAGAAGAATGCTTATAATCATCATAGTAGTAAGATGAGCCTCCACTCACTGTGGTGCTGGTTCTACTGTCAACTGTGCTTTGGTAACCAGCTGATCCTGTAGGTCTTCCATAAGCATCAACAGGCTCCTCATATCCGGTTGCTCGTGCAGAGCCATTCTCACTACGATACCGCCCTCCCACAGGATGACCAAGAGCATCAGTGTGCTGACCAGTGTTGTCTTTTGTCAACTCACTGATGTCATCAATCATCACATAATTCCTTGGAATATTCTGCTCCAGGTTGGATGTGTAAAGACCATCTGAAGTGTATGCAGAGGTGGGACTGTCCACAGAGTGAGTTAGCCCAGGCTCAGGGGGGCGGTATTGTCCATATGCATTACTGTAAGCTGGTCCAAAGTTGGCATCTGGAGCAGAAGTGGCCACTGAGACTGCTGGGTTGCTAATGACTTCATAATTTGTTGGGAGTTTTTGTTCAAGTTCAGCCAAAGAAGTTTGCCTTGGTCTTTGATGGACAGTAAGAATTTCTGCTTGCGGCTGGTAGGTGAGGCCAGGCTGGTAGGAAGTGTGACTAGGATAAGGAAGGCTCTGTCCTGGCATAGGCTGACCAGGTGAATGAAATCCCTGGTGACCATGCTGCTGCATGGTGAAATCAGTTTGATAGGACGACTGGCCATACATGCGGGAGGAATAAGTTCCCTGGTTCTGGTACCCAGGGACTGTTGGAGGATGAGGCTGGAATGTTCCAGGCTGAGGTGCAGAAGATGAAGGGTATTGAGGAGTTTGGAAACCTATTGGCTGATAAGTAGAAACAGGCTGATGTGTAGATGGTTGAGTTTGAGGGTATGGATAGGGCATATAAGATGAGGTTGAGGGATACTGGGATGTTGTATTGAGGTCATTAGTAAACTGACTCAGTGGTGCAGTACTAGGTCTTGTCAGTAAACCATTAGCATCATATGTTCCAGTTCCCGCACCCAGCCTGAGGTTATTGAGCTCACTGTCTGACATGTAGTCTCGAGGATCACCCATACATCGCAGATAGGCTAACTCTCTCCTCTCCCTCTCCTTCACCATGGTCTCCTTACGCTGAGTGATGCCCAGTTCCAAATACCGCAGCTTGGCATCAATCTCTTTTTCTTCTTCCTCCAGTTCAGCCTGCTGTTTGCGTAGCTTTGATGACTCTTGCTCCACTGCTTTTAATTCGCTTAACAGACCTGCCTTGGTGACTCCTTGGGCTGGTCTTGGAAGCACCCTCTGAGGCATGCCAGGGGAGCTGTACATTTGTGCTGGAGTAACAATGGGGAGCGGAGCTTCCTCTGGAGGGGGGCTGGGAAGAGTCCTCTTTACTTTCCTCATCAGAGAGTTCTGCTGCTGCTGCAGGGAGGCCATCTGCCATGAGAGCCAGACACACAACAGCAAACACTCAGCTACAAACAACAATGCATTTATGTAAATTAAATTTCTTAATATTTAACTGATATTTGGAGAGGGTCAGCACACTTTGCATCTCAAAAACAAATAAAAATCAGTCTGCAGGGTTGTCAAAAATACTTGCTGTTAAATGTCCAATGCATCAATATTTTCAATACAAAATAAGATTAAATTACTCTGTAATGCTTTTAATTTATATCCGTTGCATTTTGGCTTTATTGTAAATGTAAATCAGTTGAACTCCACATTTAAAAGTAAAAGCAAATTCAATCACAATAATGTAATATATTCTATAAAGCTAATTGTCCTATAAATATAAGCTACTTCAATAATACTACATTTGAGTAGTTTGGAAAGTGTTAACTGAAGCCCAAGAAATCTGACAAATTAACAGGTATAAAACAACAAGAAAAAAATCATTCTCGTAAGATTTAATTCTATCGGTTAATTTCCCCTCTGGTCTGGTGATTAAATATTCTTAGTATTTAGTCTGCTACATAAATATTTGAAAACTGCATACAGGCAAGAATTAATCAAACAATCAATATGAAAATATAATAATCCAAAAGAAACATATGGTATTGTATTACTTACAAAATATCAATGTTAGGTAGATCCATGATGATTTTATCAAGCATTCTCCATATGAGCCTTGAATTAAATACTAAGAGTCCAGATTGTAAGTACAAATGTGAAGACTAATTTCGGTCTAAGTGCAAAGCAGTATTAATTGACTTTGCCCAGCTGCTAACAATCACACAGAGAGCAAAGCAGCACCAGGATTTCTTCACATTGTGTGTCCTCTTGGCAGCACTTTAGGGGTTTTCCAGATATAGAAGGCACTGCATGAACACAGTGTGTGAGAGAGAAACAGACTGAAAAAGTATAGGGGGAAGATGAGGGCGGAGATACAGCAGAGAGGCTTTAACGGGATGGCCAGATGCTCATGTGAGAACATTCTGTTTCCTCCTTTCTTATATGCCAGATCTGGTATGATTACATTAATGAATCTATACTAAGTAGAATGCCATTTAAGCTGTATGTTTGCCCATTTATCTTTACACCGTTAAATTGTAATGATAAATTTACAGAGTACTGTACCCCATGGGAAGATGGGTTATTCTTACGCCATATTCCCATTTTTTAATACTACTTTCACAAACTAGAATGTCTTTAAAAGCAATTTTATAGGAAGGAACATCACAAAGCGGGAGAAAATTCGAAAGTGGAAGAAAAGTTACATTTGCTGTTTATTGTGTTGCAAATGAAATGCACTGTATTAAGTTTAATTTATCAAATTTGTTTAGCTTACTGGTCTTTTCTAATGAAATACATTAAAGTTTTGGGTCATAATGGGACAAAATGTGAAAGGGGTGAGTTCTTGAGGTATACCTACAGCTATTTATGTATTAGAGTCTTAGCATCTTTCTATTCTGCTATAAATCTGAATATACTGTAAGTTTTAACGTAACTCAACCCAAAAAAAAAACATTTGTATATACATTATTCTAAAACAGGAATCCTCAAATCCAGGCCTTGAGGGCCAGTGTCCTGCAACTTTTACATGCATCCCTGATTCAACACACCTCAATGAAATGACTGAATTACCTACTCAGTATGCAGTTAATCTGTCCAGGATCCTGCTAATGACCTGAGTATTTGACTCTGGTGTGTTGAAGCAGAGACACATCTAAAACCTTCAGGATACCGACCCTCGAGGCCTGGATTTGAGGATTCCTGTCCTGGAATATATACTTCTTGTCAGACAAAAAATGTTATACTGTACCTGGCTATTGGACAGCACTTGATGATAGGGGGAGAACCGATTCTTTGTGGGATCCTCTGATGTTGGGCTGAGAGGTTTAGGATCCGACATAGAGCGTTGCACACTTTTAATGGGCCTTGGCAGCGTCTGATGGCGTTGTGGAGATTCAGCAGTGAAGGATTTCTGCTGGGGTGTAACATGGGCCTTGTTAAGCTTCTCCTGAGAGGCAAAAGTTGTCTCCAACATCCGATGAGGAGACAATGGAGAAACTGGGGAATACAGTACTTGGGGAGATTTTGGGGGTTGGCGAGATGAAGACTCATTTTGTTGATGATGATAGCCTATTTCCAGAGGATCTGGTTTCCTCCTTTCAAACTTAGCTACTCCTTGGAGTCTGGGAGAGGCTGTGTCAGATGTATTTCCACCTACTATATGGAGACTTGTAGAGTATGGGCTAATAGTTGTAGGGACACTCAGCTGAGGGGCAACTACTCCCTGAGAATGTGATTCTGGTTCTGTCTGGCATGCTAAACTCTCACCTTTGTGAGTTCTTTCTGGAGCTGCTATGTAATGCAATAGGTCAACTTTTGAGGTCTCTGCCATAGTAATGTGGATTGCAGGTGAAACTCTGCCAAGTAGGTCTGACTCTGTTTGACATGATGAGTCATTAGTGGTCTGAATAGCTATACTTGCTGAAATTACCTTGGAAGAACCATCAGATTTTGCCTCACCACTAGATTCAGAGTGCTTGGACACACGAGATCGCCTGCGCCTTACTGGTTGTTGGTCCCATTCTCCCTGGTCTTCCTCATCGGTTTGTACACTGCAGTCTGCAATTCGTCTTGTTCGCCTACGCCTATTCATGTATCTTTCTTCACCATCCTCATCATCTGTTTGCACACAGCTGTCTGTAATTCTTTTGACAGAGTCCTCCTCTGAACCATCCCTCAACCGAGGCATGGAATTCTGCTTTTTCATAATCTTAGAATCACCCTGCTTGTCACTGCTTCTCAAAGACATTTCAGAGGTGGAGCTATGAATGGGTCGAGCAGCCACTACTGCTTGGACAACTTGTCCATCCTGCCAAAATTGCACACTCTGCCCATCTTGCTGAAGGACTCTACCAGTCTGATCACAGATTATAAATCCTTGAGGGGCCCCTGCTCCAACAACTACTCCTTGGATGGCACTCTGGGCTGATGTTGCTGCAGCCACTGCCGCAGCTGATGCAGCAGCCACCTCAGCAGCTGCAGCAGCTGCTGCTGCTTCAACAGCTGCCGTCTTTTGCCTTTTCTGCTCCTCCAATTGCTGCTGAAGCTGCTGCTGCAGGGTCTGAATTTGCTCAAGCTGCATTCTTTGCTGGGCCAACTGCTCTCTTTGCATTATAAGTTGTGTCTCCCTCTCGGCTTGCTGTTGTTGTAGGACTTGCTGTTTTATTGTCTGCAGCTCGTGGATCTCACGTTGAACAAGAAGTTGTTCTTTTTCTCTGTGACGCTGAAGCTCCATACGATCTCTCTCTAGCTCCTCTTGCAGGCGCAACTGCCTCAGCTTTTCTAATTCAACCCGTTCTCTCTCTAGCTGCAGCAGTTGTTCTTGTTGCTGATTGAGTTTCTCATCTTCCTTGTTCTTTTGTGCATCAATGGGAGGGGACAGTTTGGAACTTGATGCCTGGGTAGTTTCAGGTTGTGTCTGTCCCTGAGAGAGAACTTCTGGTTGAGGCTGACTAGCGGGTTGTGTTTGAGGTTGGGTTTGAGTCAAAGATAAAGGTTCTGTCTGTGCAGGTAATTGTTGTGGCTGCATTTGAGCCTGCACTTGTTGGGCAGATGAAGGTTGGCCTTGAACTTGAGAGAGAGATGCAATACTTTGTGAAGTAAATTGAGATCTGCCTATTTGTTGTTCTGATGTGGTTTGTATACCAGCTCCAGGTACGTTTTGTGTTCCTGAGTGCGCTGCAGGTGGTGTCGGGGAAATGATGGCAGCTGTTGGTCCAGATATTGTTGTTGACGGCTTCCCGAGGTATACTGGAATTTCTTGGTGAGAGCTGTTTATTACAACACCACTTCCTGTTGGTGTGGCAGACAAAGGATACTGGTTTGGAGAAGGATAGGAATATGCCCCTTGTGTGGAAAGAGGCATTCTGGGAGTCATTTGAGGCAATCTGGTAAGACTAGCCAAAGGTACAGCAGTTACACCTGTAGGGTAGGGTCTGTAAATTCCTCGGGGCATGGGACGAATTACTGGGGCAGGCTGTGTAGTGATTGGTAAGGTGGAAGCTATGGGAGTGTTTATGGTGGAATATATCATGCCATCACCACCTCTCATAGCAGTAGGGTATAAGGCTCGTATACTTGCTTGCCTCGCATTGATTAAATTTGTTAAGGCTTGGCCATTCACAGCTTGCCTACTATCTGGACCATAAAGCAAATTTGCCCTTATTGATGCTAGGCTTTGCTGAAGATTTAATCTGGCTAAAGGCCCACCTCTTCCAGCACCATATGCTGCCAATTCAGGGTTATTTCCAAAACGGCTTCCAAACTGGTCGACAGTGTTAAGGGCTGCACACATGCGACTTATCTCCCTAGCAGTAGTTGCACTGTACTGAGCCAGATTGGAATCCTGTGACCCCGTAAGGTCACGTGAAGGACTGGTGTAATCAGAGTTGATATTTGACATGGATCCATACCGACGAAGGGGTAATGAAGGGCCTGTAAAATCTCCCTGATGACGCAAATCTGTGTAAGATCCATACTGGGCTCCCATGCCAAGGTATCCACCATCATAACCTTGATTCATACTGCTGAGATCTACAGCCAGTCCTCCCTGGAGAGGATTTTGATAGGACCCAGAATCACTCATCGAAGGCAGATTAGTGTCAGACATAGAAGGCTGTAATCTCCCTGCAGCAGCTATAGCTGGTGGATATAGTTTGTGTTCGTCAGGTAGTCCTTGTGTAATTTGAGGCTGGAGTTGTGGTTGTTGTTGCTGGCTAACACTGAGTTGAGGTGGCTGAGGAGGGTGGGCTGCTTGAGACATTTCGGTGGTGGGACTTTTATCTGAGGACACTGTAGCCGGCTTCTGAGAGAATGTCCCTGAACAGGTACCAGCAAAGGGCAATTTGTAAACAACATCACAACAAGCCACTTGGTTTTCTTGTTTAAGCTGTCCAGTTAGATCCAAAACCTGAGGAGGAGGTGGTGGTGCAGGGGGATGCTCTTCTCGTTTTACCAGCTGAGTCACTGTGCCACTTTTGGATGTGTTATTCTCATCAAGTTGCACCATCATAACATGGGGTTTTCCTGTTGACAAGTTTACAACAGTTGGTTTATTTTTTAGCTCTAAGGCAACTCCGCCATACATTTCGAGAGGTACATTAGAAGTAAGGGCCACAGATGCTGATGGTGGAGCGAGAGGAGACACTCTAGGAATGGCATTAGCAGTGACCGCAGGCTGACCAGTGCTTGTCTGACTCACTACAAGGTCTTTTTTTATCAGCAGTGGCTGTACCTGATTGGCTAAATTATAACGAGCAAAAGAAGACTGCTGCTGGTGCTGCTGAAGCTGCTGTTCAAGAAGCTGTTGCTGCTGCAGGAGCTTCTGTTGTTGTAACTGTAGTTGCTGTTGTTGTATGCCAAGATTTTCCAGACAGGCATCAATTTTGGGTATAGTTGGATCAGTAATTGGGACTTTGCTTTGGGTTAAACAAACAGCTGATCCAACACCCTGACCCAGATCCACACGGTTCTGCAATGGGTCTCCATATATGACAGGTTGTTTGGGTTGAGACATGAAGGTTGACACAGCAACTGTGACACTTACTGTTGTTGGAGTTGAAACAGAAACATGTGGTTGCTCTTGTGCATTGAGGTTCATAATAAGAGGTTGCACTGCTGTGTGTCTACTCGATGACTGCTCTGCTCCTAATGAATATCTTCTTGTGTCAGAAGCAAGTGATGTTAGATCCATTCCTTGATCTGTCATAATAATTGGAGCTGGTCTCATTGGAGCTCTCAGATCTACAACATTTGTGCTTTGCTGTATTTGACTTTGTCCCACAACCTTTGAAGCACGAGTTTGTGTACTTATGGCCCCTGCACTGATACCAACATTGACTTTTTCAATATTGTGCCCCATTTGTGCAGAATGTTTTAGCTGCTGAGACGAATGCATTTGAGGTGATGTTGGCGAACTTGTTGAAGGGGGCTGAGAGCTATATAAGGTTTTACAACTGCCCTCTGTTGGTGATGATAAGGGGGAAGTGGATGAGTTTACAGTAATTGGCTTGGCAGGGCTTGACTTTTCAGAGCCTAGTGTTATGACCATCACAGGTGAATCTTGGGATGACTGCTGTCGTACGAGACGAGGTGACATTGTCCTTTGAGGTGCTCCAGTATGGGATACTGGAGCTGTTGTTGCTCCAGAAGGCAAAGATGGTAGCTGCCTGCCGCTACCACTAGTGGGTCGAACAGATGGTGAATGTGTTGGACTTTTTGTTGGAGAAGTAGTGGGTGAGACTGGAGGACTAGGTCCTTTGAACATTGAAAAGACTTTGGAGGTCAAAGATGATGATCCAGGGTCAGGTGTTGCTTGTGTTGACCTCTGGGGCGCTGCTCTGTTGCCAACAGGCACTGCATTTCCTGCCTGCCGAGCTGAGGCTGCCTGACTAATTTGAGCTTTGGTAGTGGCAACTCCAACAACTCCTTCAATTTTGGCACTCTGTGTCATCATTCTGTTTTGTGTTTCTTTTGATAAATGCTGTGCAGCATGCATGCTGCCTGATGTGGAGAAGGACATGGGGGCAGTTACTTGAGTTGGGCTAGAGCCAGGGGTTAGGGAGGTTCCAGCATCAAGCTGATGACCACTGTCTGGCTGAGAGGCACCTTTTTGACCCTGCTTCTGTATGAGTTGTGCTTTCCTCATCATCTCTTCATATACCTCTTCTGCACTTTTTAAGGTTTTATCAGATGGCAACATTGCTGATGTCTTTTCTGTTGGTGAATAGAGTGATGTGTAGGTTGGAAGATTAAATTCATTTCCTGATTTGTAAAGCTTTCCACCTATCATCTCAAAACCTTCTGCTTCTGAGTCCATAGAAGGTGAGTATTCAGAACATGATGATCTATGAAGCTCCTCCATCTCTGCAGCCTGTCTCAGCTCCTCTGTTGGTGATGCATCCTCAATAGGGGAAAGATTACTGGGGGGAGTTTTGGATCGTTCTCTGCGCCTTTGTGCCCGAAGTTCTTCTTTATCTCTTTTTGTTTTCCGAGCAGTACTTCGAATCCTCTGTTGCTCCAGATCTCTCATCTGCTCCTGTTCTCTTAGTAGTTCCTCTTCTTCTCTGAGCTCATCCTCCTCAGAGGAGTCTTCAATTGTAGGGAGGAGAGGCCCATGAGACCGATGTCGTGCTTTCCTTTGCTGCTTTGCCTCTTCAAGTCGAGCTCTTCTACTAGGACTGCTGTCACTGTCATCCTCCATAGATGATACCGATGTGGGTGATGTTCCAGAAGTGTAGCTGGGAGTGGTGGCCGGTAGGGTGGATGAATAATCGCCCTTAGATCGCTCCTCTGGTGAACCAGTCAGACTTTCCATTTCGAGTTCTGGCTCTCGAAGGTCATGTTCATTACTGAGCTCAATGTCTCGGTTGTAGCTGTTGGTATTATTCAACTCAATCGTTTTAAAACGTCGAAGTCCTCCAGCCATAACAACATCTTCCTCTTCATTTGCCTTGTAAGCACCCTCAGATACTTTTTTGTCTTCTTCAAAACTATTTGACTGATGAGAGAGTCGCCTTCTCTCTTTGCCCGACTCTCCACTGGTTTTATGAGTCTTCTTGGTTTTCTGGTTTCCATATTCTTCTGCTTCTTCTTCATCAGCACTCATCTCCATAATCTGCCTCCTCATGTATTCTTCATCTGTTAAGTCTTTATGGGACTTCTTTTGTCTTATTGGCAATGGTGAAAGACCACTTTCACTGCTGTCTTCCACATAATCATGGCGAAGTTTACAACTGAGTTCATCTTCTGATTCATCCCTTCCTGCTTCTTCATCAGGATTGTAGTCTCGTTCTTGCCCCACAGAAAGTGAATGCGGTCTATGCTTTGGGTCTGAGGCGGTCTTTGATTCGAGCAGAGGTTTCATAGAGCTCTCTAATTTGTTGATGTCTGAAGGGATGGAAGCACCTCTTTCATTAAGCTTGATTCCCTCTTCCCGGATCTGACCTGTAATCTCCCCTTGTGAGCTGGAGATCCCATCTGAAGAGTATCCAGTGTCACTTAAGCTCTGCGTACTTGATTTATTGGAGTCCTAAAGAAAGAGAGAAAATAGGGATGTTAGAATCTAGAAAAGGCCTTCATAATTACTCATACAAGGTACATTACAAGTTTCACTGCACATTTCATGTTGCACTATTTCATCCAGTTCATCAGTATTGACATTTTTATGCATATTGTCAGGTGATTGTAGGTAACAGTTTATTTGCAATTATCACAGATGAAATAGTCTCTAATAGTAAGATATTAGAGAATAATTACATTGGAAATAACTAACAAGGTATTTTAACACTTTAGGATAAAATCAACCCAAATATTTACTTTGGTAACATTCAAATTTTCAAATAATTAAAAAAAAACACGAAGAAATGATATTAAATTACCTGGATATGAATAACTTTCACTACACAATTAGGATAATATTCCATTAATTCAGATTGATTTTATCCTTCAGTGTGTTGCGCCCACAGATGGAAAAACTGACATTGACAGAGAGTGAATATAACAGTCAGACATACAAACATCTACAGACAAATGTCATTTGGTTACATGCTTGTTTGCCATCTTTGTCGCATTCTCCATTGCATTCTTCGACCCATTGAAGAATAAAGAACATGCTCGGAATGCTTAAAATGTCATCACAAAGTGTCACATTACACAAAAGCTTGTGATTTGTTTAACAAATAAAAGAACAAAAAGCTTTTCAAAAACAAAACGAAAAAATGGTTAAGTGGACAAGAAATGAAAATTAGCTGTAAGGCAATGATAAAAAACTAAAAGTACAAAAAAGCAGATGGTTTTCATGTTGATTGTGATGATGACTGTTTAAAAAAAAAGATTGTAATAATGAGAAAATTAGAATGTCCAAGACATCTGCATTAGTTGGATTGGGTTTGGATAAAAGTTTGATTTATGTTATGATAAACTAAAATATCTGATTATTATTATTTATGGATATGGTCAATATTAAAAGTATTTAAGCAATTGGCCATTAAACTAAAAATTATACATTTTGGCTATTATAAATCTAAAGACCATAAACATATTGTACGTTACTTTTTGGTCAGGATTTCAAGTATTACAGCATTTTTTACCATATGTATGCATACTCAGGTCTTTTGTTTTCACAATGTGACTGCAATACATTACAGTTATTGGATCAATGTATCAATAATGTAACAACATTTTCAACAACTTGCCTTTATTCGGATCTCAAAATTCAAGATTAGAAATTGACATAATGAGGACAAAATACACACAGATAAATTGGTGAATGATTTATTTTCTGAAGGTTTTTATAATGGTGTCTTTATTGGTCTTCATAAAATTCAATAAGGCAGCAACAGTTCATAAAAAATTCTGCTACATGAGTCTTGTAAAATACAAGACTCATATCAGTTTTTGTTTGTGTCACTATAAAATTTAAAGTCTTGTTTTTGATCTATAAGGTGCTGAATGCTTTTAGGCTGACACACATGTCAAAGTTAGTGTGTCAGGTATGAACTATCTACACTCCGCTGGACATTAGACACTCGTCCACACAGTGTTTTGGGGACCCGAACTAAACAAGGGGAGGCAGAGTGTCTATGTTCCTCAGCTCTGGAGTCACTTTACTGAATAATTAAGAAGTATATAAACTGTTAGTTCTTTTAAATTATCACTGAAATCATTATTGTTTACTTCATAAAGGTCAACCATTATTTCATCCTTTTAGTTTTGTATTTTTTACTAGCTTTTCATTTGTCCTAAATGTAAATTTTTTCTCTTTATGTGATGCATACATTTCACCATTATACTTTTGACATTATAAGCTTTTTTTATCTCTCTTCCTTCATTTTTACACGGAAAATGAAGGAAGCAATATGCAAGACATATTTATTTATGTCTTGCATAAATATGCAAGACATATTTATATATTGCAATTTGAATAAATTTTCCTCGACCAAAAATGATGATGGTACAGTAGGAAGAATGATTGTGATAAAAAGTGTTTAAGATAAAAAAAAAGAATAGTTTTGATGAGCTCAAAAAAAAATATATATAAAAAAAATAAACATTATGTTTAAAAAAAAATGTTTCCAGTCATTTAAATGGAGCAAAGCAAAATAAAATGGTGAATCAAGTAACAGGAGCAACAGGTGAAGACGAAGAGGTTGCAGGTAGCTCACTTCATGGTGTCTTGACTTCTTTTCTTCCTCAGTTATCTTGATCTCGTGTGGGGAAGTCACAGTCTCTGATAAAGCCTTCTTGGGTAAGACTTTGGCATCTTCTTTTAGAGATTTAGATGCAACTTTCATCTTCTCCTGGCTTTGTGGGGTCTGTTGTTTGCGGGTCTGGTTGTTACCTGTGGGTTTAGACTGAGTAGGAACTGGTTTTGCAGGTGTGGAAACCTTGTTAAGGGTAGGAGCAGCTTTACTAGAGCTAGATGAAGCCTTGGCAACAGAAGGATGAGAAGGGCCCTTAGTCTGAGAAGAGGGCTGGACAGATCCTTTTGTCTGAGTCGGCCCTTTTGCCTGACTTGGGCCCTTCACTTGGTTAGCAGGCTGTGCAGGGGCCTTATTTTGAGCATGTGACTGGGCAGGACCTTTAATTTGAGCAGGTCCTTTACTTTGAGAAGAAGGCTGTGTTTGACCCTTAGCTTGGGAGGGTGGCTGAGCAGGACCTTTGGTTTGAGGGGAGGTTTGGCTGAGCCCTTTCGATTGAGGAGCAGGCCCAGCCTGTTTCACATTAGAGGGAGGGCCACTTACTTGAGGACCCGCAGATTTCTGTTGTTGAGGACCTGTAATCCTAGGCCCTGAACCTTGACTGGGTGCTTTCTGCTGAGGTGTTTGCTGTTTGAATGGAGCAGGTGCCCGAGGAGATCCAATGGAAGGGGCTACAGGAGGTGGAATATCTCCCAAACTTCCTGACAGAGCCCGCTGTGTTTGGCAGTTTAAGCAGAGCCATTCTTTCTTCTGAAAAACAAGAACAACAGAAGGCAGGATCAGCAAAGTCACAATAAAAAAACCTAAAGTTTAAGCTATAAACTTACATTATAAAAACTATGTCTATGGGGACTTCAAGGACAGTGAATACACAGAATTGAATCAGTATTAAAGTGCAGCTGTAAAATGGTAAATGGCCTGCATTTGTGCAATCCTTTATCAAGTCCCAAACCTTGATAAAGGGTCCTGTTGGACTCCAAAGCCCAACAGGATGAACAGGATGAACCCCTACCTTCTGAACCACTGCTGAACTAGTTTAAACAATTCTCACATAGATATTTGCACTCTCTGGTGCAGTACTTGACTGGTGCAATTCTTACCTAAAGAACAGGAACTTAGTCATGCCAACAGGTAACTTCTCATCAGAGGGTACAGAATTGGGGTACCTCAAAGTTCAATCCTGAACCCCTCCTACTACAATAGTAGTTATCATACCTATGTAGATGATACACCTCTCTACCATTCAGGGCTCTTTCAAGCACTGAGCAGATGCTTATAACAAATGATTCTAGACTGCTCGGCATCTCCAGAACCAGAACCAAAAATGGAGAAGCAGAATTCAGTTTGTATGCTCCACAAATCTTAAAGAAACTTCCAGAAAACTGCAAAACAATTGAAACGTTGAGTTTCTTTAAAATTAGGCTAAAACCCTACCTGTTGGCTTTGAGTTGGATTTTTATGGAGACTGGTTGGTACAAGAGCACAGAATTGCTAGTTTGGTCAATTAAATGCTGTTGCTTTATAGGTGATCATGCAGTGCCGAGGACTCAGTAGGAACCACTCTGAACAACTGAGCACTGGAAAGCCTGTCCAAACAAGGCCTTTCATCTCTTGAAGAAGACTTAATCTTTTGACAACATTAAGCACTCTCAAACAGGGTACACAGAAAAAGAGCGCAGTGTGAATACAGATGATTGTGTCTGTAGAGAGATGCAACAATCACTAGACCTTTGATAGAGCTGACAGCAAAGTCTCCTGCTTCTTGAAGCAGGGATTTGCCCTTTACATTCATCCTCACAGTCTTACATTAGGGCATGGTTATAGATTCTGACACTGCTAAAAATCCAGAACAAAACCCATCAACAGTAGGATATTAACATAAGCAGATTCAATTTCAGGTCAATGCAACAGATCGATGAAACCGCTCATTGGAATAAAACGGTTCTATTGTGAGCAATGGTGCCATGTTAGTAACACAGCCCTTCGTTAATGATAATCATCTGTGCCTTAGGCTTGAAGACGGAGTGTTTTCGTGTCACAGACTCGTTCAACAAAACAAATAACCTCATAAACACCTCGACTGCTGATTACCATCTGCCCAATAAATCATGTATTTTATTGCTGTCACATTTCAAAGGCATAAATACGGAAGATTTAACAACAGGCTCTGTCAAATCTATTAAGTAAAAACAATTCAGGTGTTCCGGGACTGAATCTGAGGACATCCTTACTGCAGTGCAAATATCCGAAGCACCAAAGAAAGCAGAACATAAATTACTGGTTTTAAAACACCTTAATGTTACATTCATTTAACCAAAGAGTGACAATCACTTAGTAAGCAGGAACCATCCTAACATCACAACAGATATCTTAGTGTCGAGATTCAGCCCCTACAAAGAGTTTATAGTAGGACAGTCTGCTCTGTTTATCACCACATTCTGAACCTAAGCAGAAACATAAGTCAGAGGGAGTTTCCTCCTTTTTCTGAAATCCTTGTCCAACATAAATTTGTCTTTGTCCATGAGGAACAGTGAACGAAGCAGTACATTTTGACTAAGTCTTATCAGATACAAGATGACGTGAGAGGTGGTAGATAAACCTCCAGGGTTTAGAAGTAAGGATGTAGGACAAAGACAAAGTCAACACACCCCTGTTAAAATGTCAGATTGTTGTGATGTAAAAATTTACACCATTGTGAATTATTTCAGAACCACCTCAACCTTTAAAGCTGCAGTAACTTTTATGAATA